>VMDO01028305.1:0-24124 GCA_007922755.1 Pedetes capensis
GAACCTCTTTCTCTTACCCCACCTCTACGGACTAGTGAGGGTTGCATCCCATCTCCTGACTGTGCATCCCACCCTCCATACCCACCACTGGCCCCTCTGAACACATTACTGGAATTTTGGCCCTTCACTATCCTGTGTGCTCTGGGGCTCTGCTAATTCTTTTGGCCTTAGTGCCCATCACAGTCCATTTGGGCTGCTCTAACAAGATACCTTACATCCAATAATTTACAGACAACAGAAATTTGTTGCTTATGGTTCTTGAGGCTTGGGAAGTTCGAGATCAAGGTACTGGCGCTGATTTGATGTCTGATGATGACTTGCTTTCTTCTTCTTACATGGAGTCTTCTTCTGTGTTCCCACGTGGCAGAAAGGGTAAAGAGAGCCCTCTGACATCTTTTAAAAGGGCACTGACCCCATTCATGGCCTAACCCTCTCCAAGGCCCACCTCTCAGTACCACTATGTTGGGGATTAGCTTTCAACATGTGCCCTTGGCGAGGGGACACGATATTCCAGCTGCAGCAGCACCCCTTCTCCCACTGTATCAGGTCAGTACTCCTTGCTGAAACCTTGGCCCCTCAGAACCCCAGACCAGCCCCTGTTCTGCCAGGAATCAGGAAGAATGGATGTTGGGGTTCAGAGAGCAGTCACAGAGTCCAACCCATCCCTGCATAGACAAGAAGGAGGTTTTAGTGAAAATACAAGGACTGAGGTTTTGCTGCCAGTTTCCACATCTATGCTCCAGACCCACCTACAGGCACTCCCTGCACCTACCTGAAAACAGTAACATCCCTAGATATCATTTTTCAAGGTCCAACAATTTCTACTACAACAAAATTCATCTATGGAACCATTGAAATTTTATGTTCAAATCTGTTGAGAAAATATGCCTTGCCATCTATCATATCTATCACAAAAAGAGTTGTATTTTTATGTTTAAACTACTTAAGCTACCTTTGTTGTTGTTGTTGTTGTTGTTGTTAGGTGCTGTTGGGTGGATATCCAACTCATAGCGACCCTACATACAACAGGAGAAACACTATTGTCAGTGCTTCTCTGCTATTCATAGGGTCTTCAAAAGCTGATTTTTGAGGGGAGTGGGTTTCCGGGTCCTTCTCCCAAGCCTACAGCACCTGGTGTTCCCAGGTAGTCTCCCATCCAAGGACTAACCAGGTCTCACCCTGCTTAGCTTCTGAGATCTGATGGGATTGGTTGCCACAGGGCTATGGCTACAGGCTTAAACTATCTCTAGCTTACTTTAATACAGTGAGCAACTCCCTTCTGCTCCATTAATTTCCACTATTCTCCCTATATTTATTCTTGTCTCCCTGCAGTCCATTCTCCTTGCAGCAGCCAGAAGAATTGTTTAAGAACCTAAACTAGGGTTGGGGTATAGTTCAGTGGAAGAGTGCTTATCTAGTATGCATGAGGCCTTGGGTGGTTCATGTCTGCTTCCTGTTCTCCATCTTCCAGTGGCTTCCTATTGTGTTTTGTATAAAATCCTAAGTCTTTACCCTGGCTACAGGGCCCTATAGGACCTGTCATCTGTCCACCTCCACTTGATCTTCCCCTTCTATTCCCCTGTCCATTCAGTCTGACCCACCCTAATCCAGGCCACCATCATGTCACCCCTGGTTGGTTGCAGTAACCTCCACATTAGTCTCCTTGCCTCCACCCTTGCTCCCTAGAGTCCTTTCTCAGCTTAGCAGCCAAAATGAGCTTTTGAAAACATTAATCTGATCATTTAAACTTTAAACTCTCTAATAGCTTCCCTTTGTAAGTAGAACAGAATCTAAGCTCTTTGGTATGCAAGGCCCTTTGTGTTTTGATCCCTAAATGCCCTTCTATTCTCCTAAGCCATCCATCTTCTATTAACAGGGAGTTTGAAAAAAATTGCAAGAGCAGAAGCTGGTCTAAAGGGTTTGGGCAGCCAATGAACCCTTTATTTAGAGAACATAACTTGAGTCCCCATTAGGTATCATTGTGAGGGCCCAAAGATGAAGGAAACATATCTTCCTTCAAGGCCTTCCCAGTCAAGGGGCGATTACTCTGATGAAGATGAAGATGAACATGTCTCATTATCAAAGTGGCAGATTTTGAAGATGACCTTGGGCAGCTTCTGAAACCTTGGACTCACTGTGTAAACTCTTTGGCAGTCCTGGTGCTTTCCTTCCCATTTCTATTGCAATGTGGAATCGTTCACATTTTTAAACTTAAATCTACTTTTAAAGCTGATAATAAATCAAAACATATCTGTGGCATTGTATAGGAACCTTTCACTTTTAAATTCGGTGCACAAGTCTGCATTTAGTTTTCTCTTGAGCAGATACTGTTGGGTTTCTAGAATAGCATAGCCCTTGATAGAATCTACATGGTGCTAAATTAATTTCATCACAATACTTCTACTCGGTTTTCCTTCATAAGGTCAGGACAGCTCTCTGAAATTTGCTGGTGCTACCTTTGTTCAAAGAAACAGCCTGAACAATGGCTCTGAAATAACTCCTCTTCAAGTATTTACTGAAAGTGATCTGGTCACTGTGAGACTGTCTTTTATCACTCTCTGCTACAGGTTTTGATTACAGAGGTGAGGGGAATGAGGAATCAGAATGACCTTTGTATATTTGAAAAACTAAGATGCCCTGGGGTCATTTTACATTACTGGCACATGCCCCTTTCCACCAGTACCCACTCCAGTTGAATATCACTACTTCACCCTATGCATTATTTTCATTAAGTTTCCCTTAAAATATTTTCCTGAAAAAGTATGATGAAGCAAACATATCTTCTTTATATATCTACAAGGCTCATATTTAACTTTCAAGGGGGTGAAATAGGGAGTCATAAGAGTCATAGACGGGCTGGGATTTAGCTCAGTTGGTAGAGCGCTGCTCTGCAGTCTCTGAGGTCCCGAATTCAATTCCCAGCACCACAAAAATGGGAGAAGGGCCTGGCAATCCTCTCCCAAGGCAATCCTGAAACAATCAGCCATTGAAAACCCTTTGAGGGTCGCTATGAGTCGGATACCAACTCGACAGCACCTAACAACAACAACAAGAGTCATAGAGTCATGATTCTGAGTTAGTGCAACTCAACAACTGTTCATTGCCCTTCCACAGACAAAGCACTGCACATGACCAAATGGAGACTATAGAAAAGAAGAACATGCATTCTCTGCCCTTATAAATTCTCAAGTTAGTTCGAGCTGCAACTCTGCCCCTAATTTGTTCTGTCACCCTAAGCAAGTCCCTTGCTGTGCTTGTACCTCTGTCTCCTCATCTGTCTAAAGTGAGGGCTCAGATATATGGCCTTTCATTTCTTTTTCAACTGGTTATTACTTGTATGGTGCATTATGTTGTCGACAACTTTGCCCTGGATATTTTGATAATGTGGCTCATTCTATTCCTCAAATAAATGTGCATTTCCTGAAATATTCAGGAGGCTGCTGTTAGGAGCATATGGATGAGGGTCTCTGGGTATAATACAGTGGCAAGGCACATACCCAACATACACAAGGACATTGGTTCTATCCTCAGCACCATTCACACACACACACACACACACACACACACACACACACACACACACACACGTATATGAGTATATATATGAGTCATCATGCTGAATACAATGTCCGTTTTTGATTTTCCCTTCTGGGAGGATTGGCTATGTCTATACTGTTTTATTTCTTTTTTCTTTCTTTATAAATGTTGGTGGGGTACAGACTAATAAGTCATTTGCTATATCCATTATGCAACTAATCACTTTTACTTAAACATTCATCATCTTTCATATTTTATAGAACAATATAAACTAAAGCAGAAAAGAAAAGAAAAAAAGTAGGAATCTTAATCAACGTGCAATAAAAATCACATGCAATCATGGTTTATATTCTCATTGATTTTTTCCTTTCCCCTATTTTTCCCATGTATTCCAACAGTTGCATCAGATATGTTAAGATTTTGCTCTTCCTCTTTATCCTTTACATTATGTCCCCTCCTCTTGTCCACTTCCCCAACCTCTGTTTCCACCTACTCATTCTTTCTAATCTGCTCATATTTTTCCTTGTTAGATAAGCATGATTGTTCTTCTTTATATATCTACATATGTTTTTTCTTCCTATAAGTTAAATTTAACTCCCAAATATGAATGAGAATATATGATATTTCTCTTTGGGGGACTGGGTTAATTCACTTAAAATTATGTTCTCTAGTTCCATCCATTTTGCTGCAAATGATATAATTTCATTTTTCTTTATTGCTGAGTAATATTCCGTTGGGTTTTTCAATCCACTCCCCTGTGATCTGGGTTGGTTCTATACCCTTGCAATTGTGAAGAGTGTTGCATCAAATATGGAAGTGCAGATGTTCCTGTGGTATGACTTTTCTTCCTTTGGGTATATTCCCAGGAGTGGTATACCTGGGTTGGATAGGAGTTCTATTCTTAGCTTTCTAAGGTACTTCCATATTGGTTTTCAAAGTTTCATCAGTTGGTTTACAGTCTTACCAGTAGTCTAAAAGATACCTTTTTCTCTGTATCCTCACCAGTATTTGTTATTATTTATTTTGTTAATCTTGGGCGTTCTTACTGGAGTGAGATGCAATCTCAGTGTTGATTTGATTTGCATTTCTCTAATGGCTAAGGATACTGAGCATTTTTCATCTGATTATTCTACTCAGACTTTTAATTTGAGAACTGACTGTTCAGTTCCATTGCCCACTTATTTATCGGTTATTTGTTACAACGGTGCTTGATTTCTTAAGTTCTTTGTATATTCTCAAAGTTCTTTGTTCTCTGTGAGAAGTGTGGGGTGCAAAGATTGTCTCCCATTCCGTGAGTTCTTCCTTTACTCTGTTTATGTAATCCCATTTTTCTATTTTTGGTGCAGTTTCCAGGCAATTGAAGTCTTGTTAAAGAAATACTTGCCTATGTCTATGTGTTGGAGCATGTTCCCTAAATTTTTGTCTAGTAATTTTAAGGTTTCTGGTTGTATGTTGAGGTCTCTGATCCATTTTGAATTGACTCTTGTACAGATTGAGGGATAGAGGTCTGTATTCAGTCTTCTGCAAATGGATATCCAGTTTTCTCAGTACCATTTGTTGAAAAAGCTATCTTTTTTTCCAGTGAATATCCTTAGCCCTTTTGTCAAATATCAAGTGGCTTTAGTTGTGTGGGTATATCTCTGGGACTTCAATTCTGTTCCATTGATCTTCAAGCCTACTTCTGTACCAGTACCAAACTGTTTTTGCCACTATGGCCTTGTGGTATAGTTTGAAGTCAGGTATTATGATACTTCCTGCATTCTTTTTGCTCCTTAGGATTTTTTTTTTACTATATATGATCTTTTGCGCTGTCATATAAATTTTAGGATTGTTTTTTCTATTTCTGTAAAGTCTGTCATTGGAGTTTTGATGAGGATTGCATTAAATCTGTAAATCATTTTTCACAAGATTAATTATATTATATATTATGTACTATATATAATATATATACTTATATATCAATTACACTCACAATATTAATTAACCCAATACATGAGCAAGGGAGGTATTTTCATCTTCTAGTATCTTCTGCTATTTCTTTCTTTAATGTTTTGATGTTTTCCTTATAGAGGTTTTTAGGGTCTTTGATTAGACTGATTCCTAAATACTTAATTTTTTGGTAGGTTATTGTAAATGGGATTGTTGCCTTGATTTCCTTCTCTTACTGTTCACTATTGATATAAAATGAGGCTACTGATTTTTGGGTGTTAATTTTGTATCCTGCTACTTTGATGAAAGCACCTGCAGCTGTACCACTGGGTCGTCTAATTCCATCAGATCACACACAGAAGGTTAGCAGGGTCAGGCCTGGTTAGTACTTGGATGGAAGACTGCGTGGGAATACCACGTGCTGTAGCCTTGGGAGAAGGACCTGATAACCTACTCAAAAAACAACAATCAGCCATTGAAAACCCTATGAATAGCAAAGAAGCACTGACAATACTGTATCGTCTGTTGCACATATGGTCACTTTGCATCAGATACCGACTTGATGGCACCTAATAACAATATAAAACTTTGATGAAGGAGATAATAGCTCTAAGACTTTTGTAGTGGCATTCTTAGGGTCCTTTAGTTAGAGGATCATGTCATCTGTGAATAAGGATAATTTGACCTCTTCTTTCCCTATCTGTATTCTTTAATTTCTTTCTCTTGCTGGATTGCTCTGGCTAGGACTTCAATCACAATATTGAATAAGAGAGGAGAGAGTGGACATTCTTGTCTTGTTCCTGACCTTAGAGGGAATGGTTTCAGTTTTTCTCCATTTACTATGATGTTGGCTGTAGGTCACAAATGGCCTTTATGATGTTGAGATAAGCTCCTTACTATGCCCAGTTTCTTCAGGTCTTTTATCATGAAGGGATGTTGTACTTTGTCAAAGGCCTTCTCAGCATCTTGTGGAGATGATCATGTGGTTTCTTGCTGCAAGTCTCTTGATATGTTGAATTACATTGATTTTCATATGTTGAACCAGCCTTGCATCTGTGGAGTGAAGTTCCCCAACCATGGTGTATGATCTTTTTCATGTGTTGGTGAATTTGGTTTGTGAAATTTTTATGGAAGATTTTTGCATCAATGTTCATCAGTGAAGTTGGTCCATAGTTCTCTTTCTTTGTAGTTTGTACTCCCCAAAAAATGAAAATACAAAAGAAATGGATAAATTCATTAACATGTATGAATTACCAAAAGCCTAGAGGAAATAGGCAAATCAAACAGATTAATTATGTCCACTGAATTAGAGACAGTAATAAAAAAAAAAAACCTTCCAACAAAGAAAACCTTAGGTCCTGATGGGTTTACAGCTGAGTTCTATCAAACCTGCTGAGTAGAATTAATACTTGTTCTCCTTAAATAATTTCATAAAATAAAAAAGGAAAGTATACTTTCAGACTCATTCTACAAAACAATATCACCTTGTACTGTTTTATACCCCTATCTTGGAGCCCCTGGTGATTCTTACAGCAATTTTGTTATGGTAGTATTATCATCCCAGTTTTAGATGTACTCAATCAACATAAACAAAGAATGATTATCTTGCTCAAGCTCACAGAACTATCTCATTCCTAGAAGAAACATCTTTCAGTTCCAGATGGACCTGGCTAGAAAGTTTGTGATCTTATTCTCTTGAGTTAACAGACTCTGTTAAAATTCCAGCTCTTCTACTTACTAATTATGTGATTTTAATTTACTTAATCTCAATCTTGCTTGTCTCTACTGTAAATATGAGGTAAGAAATAGTCCCTGTCTCAAAAAAATTCATTATCCTCAAAACATGATAATATATATCAGAGCCTTTAGGGGTGGGGCCAAGCATCTGCAGTTTTCAAAAGCTGTCCAGATGGTTATAATATACAGCCAGTGTTTTAGTCTGTTTTCTGTTGCTACAACAAAATATTTGAGGCTGAGTAATTTATAAAGATGTTTGTTTCACTCACAGTTCTGGAGGTCTACCACATGGTATATGGTATTGGTATCTGCTTGGCTTCTGATGGTGACTTTATGGTGAATAGGTAAAAGGGAAATGAGAAACACGTGTAAGAGAGAGCAAAAGGAGGTTCTAGGCTTGCTTTACAACAGCATGCACTCATGAGAACTAAACCATTCCTACAAGAACTAATCCATTCTCCTGAGAACTAACCTAGTCTCTTGAGAAACACATTAATCCATTCATGGGGGCAATGTCTCCATGACATAATCACCTTTTAAAGGTCTCACCCCCTCTCAATACTGTTACATTGGGCACCAAGCCTTGACATGAATTATAGGGGTGAAAAATTATATTCAAACCATAACAACCAGGTCATTATTATATTTAAATTGCAGAAATAACATAAATTAAGTCCTTAACTCAAAAACTGGTACTTAGTAAATACTCAAAAATGATTAGCTTTTATTATAGTTGTTGTTTTATGCATACAATTCCTTGTGATGCATGTTGAGTAAATAACTGATGATTAAGTGCAAAATATGGATAGCCAGGATTTTCTGCACTGCCTACTTCCAAATATTTATGATTCACACCATCACATGCTACCTTGCTAAGTAAACATGGGTGGAGAATGGTAAAAGGTGGTGTTACTTTTTGCATGTAGTATCATAGAGAAAGTATTATCATTGTGGTCAGAAAATCTAAGGCTTATATCTTAGCTCTACCAGTTAATAGTTCTGGGATTTGGGTGTGTAGGAAAGGACAAACCATTTAACCTTTACTAGCTTCAGCTTCCTCATATCTAATACTGAGCTAACATAAATAACTTTGTTTATGGATAAAGTACCTGATTACTCAGATATAACATATTTAAAACACCTCGGAAGTTTCCCCAGCTCATAGTCAGATGTTAATGATCAATAAATGTGCCAGTAAAAAAAGAAAGGAAAGAGGTGATCAGATCATGTAGAATACTGAAAGACAGTTTGATAAGTGACCATTTGTGGGATAAGGGAAATCCTTTTCAAGACAACTTCCTAGCTAACATTTCACCTTGGTTTAGAAGAGAAGACTGAATGGCATACAGAACTGTGAGAATTCTGTCTGCTGTGTTCAAGGGAGAGTAAAAATGAGCCAGCTGTTATACCAAATTACATCAACAAAGATGTACAACTATGGGTAATTCTGGTTGCTGAGGTGCATTTTGAGATAACGAAGTAACTGGATCCTCAAAGTGAATTCTATACTATCTGAATAATGAAGACTACCTCTTGGCAATGATGCAATTGACAACCCTCATGTCACTTTGTACTATGGAATTCATTAACTGAGGACTAGCTCAGTTTTTGCAGAGGTTCACCTAGTCGTTGAGCATAGCAGGCTAAGCTAAGAGAACACATAGCCACTCCACATAATTGAGTTTGCCAGTGATAAGGACTGTGAACATTTGGGTCAAGCCCTTGTATCTGACTAGTACAAGCCAGGATGATACAAGAACTGATGCAAAGTAGGATTAATGGGAAGTGTCACTGCTTTGTATGACATGGTAAAATCTAGCCATGCATTGTACTGTGCAATAAAACTTTTGAAATAATGTCTGTAATTAATTCAGTTTGGGCTTTACCCAAACAAACAAAGCACCAAAAACAAATTATTTAAATTCTTGTGATTAATTTTGATTTTGTTAATATTTCTTCACATAATACAAATACACTTATTGATCTTGGCTCATAGACTATGCTCTACTAGAGTTTCTCTTTCTGTCCTCTGCACTTACAGTGAGTGAATACATAACATACACAAAAACAGAGATTACAACATGCTTCTCCTAATATCTTTTTGTTAATGGAGGCATTCATCTACCCTACTCCCTTATGCATACTTGCTTTGGGATAGTCAAATAATATAGGGGTGGGAATTATTCATGCATATAAGAAAAGAAAAGTAAGAGGAAGAAAGGAGAGTATATACAAGAATAGGTAAAAGCCTGAAGATCACTCCATTACTCCTTCAAAGGGATGATGTCTTATTTTTATACTGACCATTCAGTATATTTTCCCAAAGACTTTTTAGAACTTTTCTTACTATTCATTCCCAAACAGCCCCTGACCTTGGTATAAGCAACTCCCTCTGAGTTTCCTGGTCAGAGGATGTAGTAATGGGGAGCCTGCATAGTGAGTCTTCCCAGAGGCCCAGGAGATCTTCAGCAGCAGGCTGGGGCTCTCTGCTCTTCCCTACCATGACCACAATTCATAAAGAACCTATACTTAAAGAACGTAAAGAACCTATACTTAAGTATATTGTTGTGTTTACTACTTCATGAAGGGTTTTGCATATTTTATAGAATTTAATTCAATCTTTTAAAAATTAGCATGTAGTAATTATACATACTTATGGGGTATAGTATGCTATTCCAACATATGTATACAACATGTACTAATCAGAATAGTTGGCATTTCACTCTCTTTATCATTTCTTTATGCTTAGAGCCTTCATGCTCTTCTCTTCTAGTTCTTCATAACATATGTAGTAGGTTATTGTGAATAGTCACCCCACTGTGCTGCAGAACACTAGAACTTACTCCTGCGGACTGTATTTTAATTTAATTTGCTCAGTAACTCTGAATGGTTAGTAGAATTTCTGTTAGCACTTTCTGTAACTTCATGTCCTAAATTGTTAAAAGGCAACAAAAACACAGTTGTTATTGTTGTTGTTGTTGGGTGCTATCCAGTTGGGTCTGACTCATAATGACACTATGTACAACAGAACAAAGCACTTCCCAATTCTCTGCCAGGCATATGATCTATTTTATGTTTAAATGCATTGTTGCAGACACTGTGTCAGTCCATCTAATTAAGGGTCTTCCTTTTTTTTCCCTTAACCTGCCACTCCCTCAAACATGATGTCCTTCTCCAGGGATTGGTCCCTCCTGATTACATGTCCAAAATACCTCAGATGCTAGAGTCTAGCTATCTTTGCTTCCAAGGAGCCCCCTGGTTGCACTTCTTCTAGAACAGATCTGTTGATTCTTTTTTCAGTCCATGGTATACTCAATATTTATCTCCAGCACCATAATTAAGAAGCATCAATTGTTCTCCTGTCTCCCTCATTCGTTGTCCAGCGTTCACAACTATATGATGCAACTGAAAATACCATGGCATGAGTCACACACACTTTTGTCTTCAATGTGACATCTTTACTTTTCAGCACTTTAAAGAGATTTTTTGCAATAGCTTTTCCCAATGCAATGTGTCTTTTGGTTTCTTGACTGCTGCTTCCGTGAGCATTGATTGTAGAACCAAGTAAAGCAAAATCATGGACAATCTCAGTCTTTTGTCCATTTATTATGAAGTTGCTTACTGACCCAGTTGTAAGGATCTTTGTTTAGTTGATGTTGAGGTGCAACCTCGACTGAAGGCTATGTTCTTTGATCTTCATCAGTAAATATTTCAAGTCCTCTTCACTTTCAGCAAGCAGAGTTGTGTCATCTCCATAATGCAGGTTGTTAATGAATCGTCCTCCAATCATGATTGCATTCTTCACAAAGTACAGCTTCCCGGATTATTTGCTCAGCATAGAGATTGAAGTTGTTGTTGTTGTTGTTGTTGTTGTTGTTGTTAGGTGCCGTCAAGTCGGTATCCGAATCCTAGTGACCCTCATAGGGTTTTCAATGGCTGACTGTTTCGGGATTGCCTTGGGAGTGGATTTCAAGGTCCTTCTCCCATTTCTTCAGTGCTGGGAATTGAACTCGGGACTTCAGAAACTGCAGTGCAGCACTCTACCAACTGAGCTAAATCCCAGCCCCAGAGATTGAAGAGGTATGCTGAAATGATAGAGCCGTGAGCACAACTTCCCTGATTATAAATCGGGCAGTGTATCCTTGTTCTGTTTGAACTACTGCCTCCTGGTCCATGTACAGATTCCTCACGTGTACAATTAGGTGCTCTGGTATTCCAGTTCTTTGCAGTATTATCCATAATTTGTTATGATCCACACAGTCAATGCCTTTGCATAGTCAATGAAACATAGACATCTTTTTGCTATTCTTGGCTTTCAGCCAAAATCCATTTGACATCAGCAATGATGTCCCTGGTTTCACGGCCTCTTCTGAATCCAGCTTTATTTTCCAGCAATTCCCTGTCTGTACACTGCTTCAGTCACTTTTGAATAATCTTTAGCAAAGATTTACTTGCATATGATGTCAATAATATTGAAATAATAATTGTGGTTACAACTCCAGAGATAATTAGATAATTTGTGCCCCAGATAGAAACATAGAAAACTTTCATTGGAAAGTTTCATGAAATTTTGTGATAGGGAAAATTTTGCTCTTCTGCCTGCCTTGAAGAGCCAGCTGCTGTGAGTTCCACTGCTGCAAGAAAATGAATTCTGCCTCCAACCATGTGAGCTTGAGGCTGTACTCTGGTTTATACCTTCATTGCAGCCTTGTGAAGCCTTGAGTACAGGACCCAGGTAAGCGCTCCTCATATTCCTGACCCGTAAGAACTGTGAGATAATTTAAAAATGCCCTAAGCCAATAAGTTTCTAGTAACTTATTACACCACAACTGAAAACTAATATAAAGTTCATAAGCCTTATGCCTCCTCTTAAAAATAGGAATGGTGCCAGGCATCATGGCTCATGCCTGTAACCCCAGTGACTAAGGAGCCAGAAGCCAGAGGATCATGAGTTAGAGGCCAGAGGTAGCCTGCACAACTTAGTGTGACCCTGTATCAAAATTAAAAAACAAAAGTTAAAAGGGCTGGGAGTGCAGCTCAGTGGTAGGTACAGTATTTGCCTAGCATGTGCAAGGCCCTGGGGTCAACCCCCAGTACTGCAGAAAGAAAAATAAGTGAATGCCAACTAATCACATCTCAAGAAGTTACAAAGATTCAGTAGTTTAGCCATTTCAGCATTATTTGGGGAGTAGCTAAGAACGTGGCCTCTGGAGTGAGAGTTGTATTCTGGGAACAGCCCTGACATTAGCTGTTTGACCTTAGAGAACTCATCCGATCTCTCTAAACACTGTTTGCCCACCTGAGATGCCATTTCCCATGCCTGTGTTTCTGATGCCATTTAACCACTGGAGACATGACATTACAAAGCATTAGAAATGTTTAACAGACAAACATGGTCTAATTAGATGTGACCTACACAGTGAGTTCTCAAGGCTCGGCTTTCCATGGGGAAATGTTTTCATAAAATGAATTCCTAGGCTGGTCTTATTTTAGAGAAGGTAGAAATGGTGAGGATTGGGATTGGTATAAATTCATTATAGGGTCTCTTTAGTTTCTTGGGTTTTAGGCTTTTTGAAGCTAGCCTAGAGTTTGCTGGCTGCATTTGCTCCCTGTTCTGTCATCCAAAGGCAGATGAATAAATCATTAAATGCCAGGAAGGGGAAGTGGCTCTTTGAAATCACAGCCCCAGAGAATGTCAGTGTACAGCCCAGATTTGGGGTTCTCTGGTCCTCCATGCCTTGCTCCTTCAACTGCAACATCCTGCTCCTCTTAGAATTTCTTTTGATTTGCTATGAGGGCCCTAGAAAATGATTCCCACACTTGGGCTCTTTCTTTGTTATTTTGCCCAAGGCCTGTATTTTTTTAACTTGATTACATCTTGTCTCGCTGGTAGAAAGTAATTTCAGCAAGCGCTTAGCTCTAATAGTTGCCCCCCCATCGTGGACTGCCAGCGCCCACTCACAAATTCCACAGTGCAATTCGTCTCCATGATATTTTGACTCCCTGCTTGCCTCAAGATACAAATGTGGCTCACATGTACTTTCAGTGGAAAAATAAAGGTAGGAGGGAATAAAACGCTGAAAAAAGTACTCACAGAAATTTTTAAGTTAATTTTTTTAAAAAGCGAAGATTGGGTTTAGTGTGTTTTCTGGAAGGACACTGTTGTTCCTCCTGACAAAACGCTACTCATCTTTCAAGACCCAGCTGAGCTGACACCTCATTTTGGACTCATTCTCTGTCCTACCAGAGGCAGACTTTATCTTTCTCAGTCTCCTGTGCTCCCATTGCATTTTGTCTAGAACTCTTCCTTGGTATTTATCACAAATTGCCTTATATTCAGGTTATTCTCCCCAATACAAAGGCAGTACACTCTCAAAGAGCAGACACCAATTTTTGCTTATCTTTGTATCAGCCTCCCCAGTGCAATGGCTGGCGGAGAGGAGGCTCTCAATCATTGTTTGCTCAGTTGAATATAAAATGAACTGTTTTTTAACTTTGAAATTTGCTGCAACCTAGTTTCTGACAAAGTTCCTTTGGTGATTAATGAAACTGTTTACAGTTTTGGAGTTAAAACAGGGGTAGGGGATGATGCATAGGCATCTTCCAATTATAGGTTTTCACCAGAATCTCACATGCCAAGCTTGGGTTGATGAATGCACTTTGGGTTTCAGTGTCCTGTATTTTCTACTCCACATGAGGGCAGTATATATGCTGGTGTGGCATCAGGGTCAGGGCAAGAGGCAGACACCACTAAAGGTATACTACTCAGAAATTGTGTAATAGGAGTTATACTGTTAATTTTTTAAGGGTTAAAGGAGTAGGTTGTATGCTAGATGTCAAAACATGACTCCTAGCTCATGAGAGGACTGACTCATCTGAAAACCTGGTATTTGTAAGGCCACCAATGGAATCATCAAATCTGAGAACACACTGTAGTTGCTGCACTCCAGGGACCGTGAAGATGGAATCAGGAAGCTGCCACTGCCACTCCTTGTACTCAAACTGCCTCTTGGACCCACAGAGATGTTGACCAGGTGACAGAACATGTTCTCTAGCCAGTGTGTTTGATGCAACTGCTTATCGATACCAAAGAAGTTAGAGAATGGACATAGGCCACCCATGCAGAAAAACTGCATGTCTCTGAGGCCTAATTTGCCAGCAAAAAAGAACTAAAAAGGCCTACTTTTCAGTTCTGCCTCCAAAAATCTGAGCCAGTGCTTCCTTTTGGAGAAATCTATTTCATACCCAGAACTCCAGCTACAAGAGAGATTGGGAAATATAGTTTCTAGTTTTGTAAGTTCTACAGTATACAAAGGTATATCCAAAGGGTTTTGGACTAGAGACTGAGTGAGCCAGTACACAATATTTCCATAAGCTAATTCTGGGAAAGTCTACTGGCCTTGGATAACTGTGGCATGGAGGAGCTTTCTAACCTATGGTCAAATAGACTAATTGACCCAAACGCATCATTATACTAAGTATGTCAATTATGCTGCCGTGGCCGCAGCAGGAGAAGCTTCAAGAGAATCTGCCCCTCAGTCTTGTTGAATGGTCAGTGGATTATGTCACTGAGCCTCCCTGGTGCATGATATGTGATCAGGGATGGGCTCTTGGCCCAATGGGTGCTCATATATGGTCTGGCTAGGGACCTAAGTTGCCCAGGCTGTCCTCGAACTCACGATCCTCCTGCCTCATCCTCCACAGCTCCTTGATTGGCCAGACTGCTTCTTACACATTTTGGACATGTAGTCAGGAGAGATCAATCCCTGGAGAAAAACATCATGTTTTGGAGAGTGGCAGGTCAATGCAAAAGAGGAAAACCCTCCACCAGATGGATTGACACAGTGTCTGCAACAATGGGCTTAGACATAAATAAGATGGTTTGCCTGGCACAGAATCGGCAAGTGTTTCGATCTACTGTACATAGGGTCGATATGAGTTGGACTCAACTCGACAGCACCTACCAACAACAACAACAGGGACCTAAGTGGTTTGGATGGCCTGATTTTAAAAAAAGGAACTAAACCAATAGATTTATGCCATTAGGAATGTAGTATGGGAAAGAGAAACTGCTCCAGGGCAGCTGAGCTGAAAAGTCAGAGCCAGAGAGGCCACTGCAGGCTATACATAAAGTGGAACTGTTCTGAAATAAGAATGATAGAGAGGCGAGAGGAGCAAATGCACAGACCCTGTCAGCAGAAGGAATGGCAGCCCTTGAGTGAGCCTCAGAGAAAGTAGCTGTTTACATTCTTGGGGTCTTTGGAGGCCAATTCCATTCCAAGTGTCTCCTACATTATCTTCTTCATTTGCCTTGAAAGTCAGCTTGAGTAGGCCTACCATGCAGCACCTGGTCCTGACTAACACCAACCTGAGGTAGGATAGAAAGAGTGAAAATTTGGGGGACATGGGAAGAAAAGGACTTCTCACCCCAGAATCTGGTCTGAGTCTTACCAGCTGAAAATTCCAGCACACCAAAAAAGGAAAGCTGCTGTGAGAATTATCTGCTCCTGTGCTTCTCCAAGAATCTCACAAGACCAGATTATGGACTTTAATTAAAATTAACAGGTCTAGGTAATTTCCTTGTGACTAGATATAGTAAAATCCTACAGCAGTACTACCCTGGCATCTGATCCCTTCTGATCTCAGAAGCTAAGCAGAGTAGGGCCTGATTAGTCCTTAGTTGGGAGACTGTCTGGGAATACAGGGTACTGTAGGCTTGGGAGAAGGACCCAGCAATCCACTCCCAAAACAATCAAACATTGAAAACCCTATGAGTAGCAGGGAAGCACTGACATAGTGCTGGCTATGGCACAGTGTCAGGTAGTGTTTCATTCTGTTGCACATAAAGTCGCTATAAGTCAGACTCAAACCAATGGCACAACAGATATAGTAAGAATTTCCTGTGCTCGTCCAATCTAGGCATTTGAACAATGCACCTCTTCCTATCTACAAATTTGTGCTAGTCACCTGCTGGGACCCCATGAGCAATATAACTTCAAAAGCCCCCAAATCATATGCATGTATGTTGTTGTTAGGTGGTATATGTATATGTCTCTCCCCACTGTAAAGACACCCAAGCATGTCTCTCCTTCTCTATACCTGAATTTTTCTCTGAATCATGTACTATCTCTTACTCTTTATCCAATATACTCTAAGCTCTGCTTCATTCTCTGCCTCATCCTGGAATTCTTTCCTGTGACGGAGACAAGGACCCAACAGTCCCCCTGAGCAGAGATCCCGAGAAGGAGAACTCCTCAGGGCAGGCAGTAAGACTGGGGTACAGCACCCCTAACTGAAGCTGACAAGCCCACAAGGGAAGGCAGGTGGGAGACTCACTTCCTCCCAAGGGAAATATAGCAAAGATCATGTTATGGTTATTATGCTGTTTCCTCTTCCTGATCACCCAGGAAGTGTCCATTTTTCTTGGAGGGCTTCTGCAAGTTCTTACCCTGGGCAGTAAGAGCTGATGTGATGTGCCACTACCAGTCCAAGGCAGTTTATTTCAGTTATTTATTTATTTATTGTTGTACTTGGGGGTTGAACCCAGGGCCTCTCACATACTTGGCAAGTGCTCTACCACTGGGCTGCACCCCCAGCCCATCTTTATTTTTTCTATTTTGAGACAGGGTCTTGCTAGGTTATGCACGCTGCCTCTGGCCTCCAATTTGCGATCCTCCTGCCTTTACCTCCCGAATTGCTGGGATTATAGGCATGAACCACCACACCTGACCCAAGGCAGTTTAAAAATGATGCTGTCTTCTTCATCCACGTGGCTCGAACTAAGCTCTCTGATCTGGAGGTAACACGCTATAGAAGTCGCTGAGATCTCTGAATCACTTAGAAGAAAGGTGCCAAGGAGATTTGCTTAAATTTCATTGGACTGTAATATAACCTTTGTCATGTTACAACACTGAGAATGGGGACAGTGTGTCTGTTGTGGCAGTTAATATTCATTACCCTGATTAACACAGTCTAGTCTCCTGGTCCATGGGCCTATAGTGTTGCTTCACTTTGCAACAGTGACTTGCCTGCATGGTTCTAGGGATGCTGTTGTTCACATACAGTTGGGACTTGAATATTCTCTGTCAGCTGCCAGGAGCATCCTTAATCTGATTTGAATGTGGCCAGAACTAGTAGCATCAAAGTAGAAGAACTGAGTTTTCAAAGAGATACCTCTGAAAGAGGTTCTCTTACATCTTTCTGAAAAATATAGTTGTGGTATGAAAAATAATGTAAAGTCCTTTGTGTGAAAAGGAGACTGTCACTTTCAGCCAGTGCTACTTCTACCTAACGGTGTCAAGTAGGAACAATGGTGGAAATTCTATGTATCTCAGTGAATGACTGAGCCATGAAATCTCCATAAGGAAGGAGCCATGACTATCTTTTCCACAGCTTTATCTCTGCAGCCTAAAACAGTGCCTGAAGTAAGTTTTCAAAAGATACTTGTTGAAGGAATGAGATGAGCTGAGATGGAGTCAAATTCTCACATTTTGGGTTAGAATATTATTTGATTTTAAAATCACTTTAGGGGCTCAAGGAATAGCTCAGTGGTAGAGCATTTGCCTAGCACATACAAGGCCCTGGATTTAATCTTTAGTATCACACACACAAAAATCACTTTTAAGGTATTTCAGTTACCCAGGAACTATAATCTGGTCCCATGAACATTTCTAGGTATTCAAAAAAGCTCATCAAATGCATACTTAAGTAATTATTATAGGCAACATCACTACCTATGGGGGATGTAGCTTCCTCAGCAATTCCACTGAGTTTTTCATTCTGTCTCAATTTCCTAATTTACAAATGAGAGATATGAATCTTCATCCCTTCTGCCTCAGAGTTGTGAGCCTCAAACAGCCTAATAGATACAGAAGAGCTCTGTAAACTGTAAAGTGTGTATGTGTGTGTACCTGAAGCATACATATGTGTGCATATATGTATATGTAAAATAAATCATTAACAGTCACATGCTCATCAAGTCTTATTCCTCCTGTAGCATGTATATATTTATATTATCACCTTTGTACATATATTCCCAAATTGTATTTTGGTGTAAGGGAAATTAAGTGCCACATCTGTGAAATTGTTGATATATGAGGAAGATAAGGAGGTGTAGTTAATCTACGTATTTCAGAATAACCAGGAAAGGACTGAGTGATTGAATCTATTATGGAGGATCCTATTTGGATTATGCAAATCTTCTGTCATCCAAGGTAAGCTAAATGGATCTAATCAATGCAGGAAGCAGAGCTGCCATCACAGATTTGGCCACTGTTTTCATTGTGTGGTTCAAACATACTTGTAGGTTGCCTTACTCTGTGTAACTGCTGAGTTCTTATGACCACCCACAGATGGTCCCTCACTTCAAGTGCACAAGGTACAAGCTAATGCATTCACTCAATCTTTCATGCCCAGGAACCAGGTTGTTGATAGAGCAAAAATTACTTTTTTTCAATACTGTGGGGGGTTGAATCTAAGGCCTCTCACATGCTATGTAAGTGCTCTACCACTGACCACACTCTCAGCCCCTTTTTATTTTATTTTATTTCTTATTTTGAGATAGGATCTCACTAAATTACACTGGCTGCCTTTGGCCTTAAACTCACCATCCTTCTGCCTCAGCCTCTCGAGTCCCTGGGATTACAGGCATGTGCCACAAAAATTACTTTTTAAAGGAAAAGTTTACTCTCTGATTTTTCTTGTCAGTTAACTTTCACTTAATAAGTGTTTTTCATTGTGCCAGGCCCTGCAGAAAGCACGGTAAGGGGGATGGTGATGTGCAAGACTTGGCCTCTGTTCTCAAGGATCTATAGTTAAACTGGAGTTAGTCTAGGAAAGCCTTTCAGAACAGGTAGTGTATTAGTTTTCCATTGCTGCATAATAAGTTACCACAGACATGGCCACTTAAAATCATCCTCAGTATTAGTTCACAATGCTGTAGGGCATGACTCAGATGGCTTCTCTGCTCAGGGTATCACTAGGCTGAAATCAAGGTGTCAGTCAGTCTGGACTTTCATCTGGAAAGCCCAGGAAAATTCCATTTCTATGCTCATTCAGGTTATTAATTGAATTCAAATCATTGTGAGTATAGGACTGAAGCCCCTGTTTCCTTGTGGGCTGTCAATTAGAGGTCACCTTCACCTCGTAGGACTACCCATATTCCTTGTCATATAGTCTCCTCCATCTTCAAAGTAGTAAAGAAATGTCAGATCCTTCTCAAGCTTCAAACCTCTGGTTCCTGCTTATGTAACCAGCTGGAGCAAGCTCTGTCTTTACAGGGCTCATTTGGAAGCCAGGCGTGGTGGTCCATGCCTGTAAGCCCAGCACTCAGGAGGCAAAGAGGCTCCTGATCACGAGTTTGAGGCCAACCTGGGCTACAGAGTGAGTTCCACGCCAGCCTGAGTTACACATTGAGACCCTTTCTCAAAAAAGGTGTGACCTCACTTGGTTTAATCAGTCCATCCAGGGTAATTTCCTCTTGCCATAGAATGTATCATTGTTGGTACAGGCCGTGGAGTCAAATCTGACTCATAGCAACCTTATACACTTATACATGGGGTTTTCAATGGCTGTGTTTTGGTATTGTTTCAGGAGTGGGCTGCCACATCCTCCCATTTTTGCAGTGCTGAACATTGAGCCCAGGGCCTCAGAGAGTGCAGAGTAGCACTCTACCAACTGAGCTAAAGCCCAGCCCAGAATGTATCATAATCATGGGAATATAATATTTTCTTCTCAGCTTCCATTCACACTTAAGGGGATTGTGCTGAGCACAAACACCAGGAGACAGAAATCTTGGTTGCCTTCTTAGTACCATGCCTCCTCCAAGTCAATGTCATGGTAGTCCAAGAGAATGGCAAGCTGTAAATGCTACAGAACCATGTTAGAATGAGCCAAGAGGTACCGTTTTCCTGTTCTCACTTACCTCTACCTTCTTTCTTTGTTTTCTGACTATGGCTGTCCCTTGTTTGGATTACTGAATGCCAAAGAAAGTCAATTAAAACAGTTAGTGTCTATATCTGGCCATTGGGTGTCAAATGACATCCTGCCAAGGAGTAGCTTTCTGCACGGCAAATTTGAGCAGTGCTTCTCTGTAAATTCCTAGAAGGCAGCCACTACATTTTATTTCATCACTCTCATCCTCAAACCAAATAATCAGAACAACAAACTTCCCCTGACTTTCAGATTTCTGAAACATCTCCCTCAAACTCCCAGGTTTGGAAAAGAACTATCTATATTCTGCCTCTGTGTCTCTTTGCTTGCAAAAGGCTTTTGTACCCACTGCAATCTAGCTGCCACTCCCACTGTTCTATTTGATTTGACCCAGAAGAAGAGGCTGACCTGGATTCAAATACCGGCTTACTCATTGTGATGGTTAATTTTCCATGTCAACTTAACTAGGTTAAGGAATGCCCACATAGCTGGTAAAATATTATTTCTGGGGATGATTGTGAGGGGGTTTCCAGAAGAGATTAGTACACTGAATAAAGAAGATGATCCTCATCAAAGAGAGCAAGCATCATCCAATATTTTGAGGGCCAAGATAGAACAAAAAGATATAATAAAGGGGAATTGGATCAGTCTTTTTGAGCTGAGAATCTTCCATGATACTAAGTTTCTTGATGAAGGAAAGCGTATATTAAAAAAGCACAGGACAGTCTGGCATATGTGTTTTGACATTGGTATTTTGACAAACTAGAAGCAGAATGTCCCCATATCCAAATGGGCCTATGAAACCATTGAGGATTGTACACCCACATGTCCCACATTTCTTTGCTCAGTACTTGACAGATTATAGGAGCTCCATTAATATTTGTAAATCGTTCAGATGAGGAATTAGCTTATTTCTTTTCTTCACCTAAAGTGTATTCTCACTGACGGCAGATAATTTTTTCTTGCTACTAAAATTCCACATGGTTTGTTCTTTCAAAGAGGAATATTGATTTTATCATGACATTTTTTTCAAGGAATAAGCAATATTTGGTCACAGATAATTCCTTCATTCATCCAAATTCTCAGACTTAGGTGAAATCTGAGAGAAGGTTGAACTTGAGCATCTCAGTAAGAATATTAGCCCTTAACATATAAGAATCACCAAGAATCATTCCACAACCTTTCCAGTAAGTTGCTTGAGAGTTTGACTAAATAGAAGGAAGACATTAAGCATTATTAAAATCCCTCATTTAATTGATTGATTGTTGTTGTTGTCTGATTCATAGTGACTTTATGTACAACAGAACAAAACACTCCCTGACACTGTGCCATGCCGAGCATTATGTCATTGCTTCTCTGCTATTCAGTAGGGTTTTCAATGGCTGATTGTTTTAGGAGTGGCATACCAAGTCTTTTTCCATTTTTGCCATGCTGGAGATCAAACCCAGGACCTCAGTCTGCACAGAACAGCACTCTACATAATCCCTGGGAAGTAAATAATTTCTTTCATTTGTGTGTATGCATGTGTGTGTGTGTGTGTGTGTGTGTGTGTACATGTGTTTACTAGTCATGAGAAGTGAGAGCACATTATTTTGTCTCCCTGAGGAAGAGAGGGAAAATTAGTTCCCTCAGAGAATCTGGATCAAAGATTTCCTATAGCAGAGTGGATAAAGACACAAATAAACTCTTATAGATTCAAGCTCCACCATTTGATTTGGGGCAGAAAGTTCCTTACTTGTTCTTAGCCTCAGTTTCCTCATCTAGAAAATAGGGTTGAAAATAATACCTCCTTCAAGGATCTTTATTAAGTGGGAGGGTTTACATGAAGCTCTTAGAACATATTTCATGAAAAATAATAATAACTGCTAGCTATTTATATGACAGGGCTGAGATTTAGCTCAGTTGGTAGAGCACTGAGCTGCAGTCTCTGAGGTCCCAAGTTCAATGCCCAGCACCACAAAAAATGGGAGAAGGGCCTGGAAATCCACTACCAAGGCAATCCCAAAACAGTCAGCCATTGAAAACCGTATGAGAGTCACTATGAGTCGGATACCAACTCGATGGCACCTAAAAACAACAACAATTTATATGACAAGTAGAATCCTTTCTCTGTTTTTTGTTTGTTTTTTTTTTTTTCTTTTTTGATATGAGGCATTGAACCCAGGGCCCCATGCGTGCTTTGCAAGATCTCCACTGAACTGCACCCCCAGGCCAGTTTTTACTTTTTGTTTTGAGATAAGGTCTTATTAAGTGACACAAGCTGCCTGTGGCTTCGAACTTTGCAATTCTCCTGCCTCTACCTCCCCAATTGCTGGGATTATAAGTGTCAGCCACAGTGCATTGCTAGAATTCTCTTTTTAGAAGAGTGTTTTAATATCTACCTTGATATAATGGTCATAATAAAGCTGTTCCCATGTCTTGCCAAACAATCTACATTGCACTGCTTTGCTGATGAAAATGAGCACCCCTCTAACAGCTGCACTACAAAGACCCACTTTATTTACCTGTTGTTGAGGTAAAATTATCATTCTGTAGAAAGCAATGTAGGTCTGTATAAGGACTGCATTTAAACAGGCACCATACTAGACACTTTTGGCCTCAGAGATGCGTCAGACACAGATCTTGCATAGTCTAGGAAAGAAGATAAAACATATGTAGAACTAACTACACTTTAGCGATAAATGTACCAAAAAACCTACAAGAGTCACAGATAAAGTATGAGTTCAGAAAAGGAAGATGTCACTTTTAGAACTGCCTGTGATGTACCCACATCTACCTCTAAGTCACAAAATGGCAGAGAACATTAGAAGTTGACTTCCCAACACTTCTTTCCTTCAAGTCTTGACCTTGGTCTATTTCCTGCTATGAAACATGGAGATGATACTCAGACCTGTGCCCTGCAGTGATGAGAAGAATTAAGTGCTGCACATGTGGTGTGTCCTTGATCCATGGAAAGCATTGCAGTGTTCTCTACTGAAACTCCTCAGGCTTACTTTATTTACTGTGATGACAATTCATAAGACTGGTGCATCGAAACACTTTGTGGGGCTTTTGGATCTTGTCAAATTAAGGTAGGATGAATCATTATACTGGCAAAACTACCATCTTCTTTTAGTATGGCTTAGTTTGGTAATTTCTCAAGGATATTAACACTCTCTTTTATCCTAGTCATCTGGCAGCCCAACTTCCCTAAAACTTCAGATGAGGATCTTACATGGATGTATAAAGCAATGAAAACCGCATGTAACTGTACTCAGAATCTCATATGCTTCTTTCAACTGCACCTATAGAAGAAAGAAAACATGGTTATGGTATGCCCTCCCACACACTTCTCCTGCATACTTTTGGGTCAGCAAGGAAACCCCCTTTTGGATAACACACTTGTAATCCTTCCACCCTTCTGAACATAAAAGAATGCATCTAATATGTGCTTATATTTCAACTGAGTTAGAGAAAAATATCAGAATTTGGATGCTCTCCTCAAGCTTCTCAAAATAGGATTTTACTCCTGTGCATATTGGTAATTGTTTATGAGACAGATATGTAGTAATCAGCAGGTAATTATTAGCTCAATTATCCATTTGACATTAGCCAATATTGACACTCACTAAGATGGTTCTTTACTATGACTTTCATGATTTTGCTGCAACAATCTTGGTTTTTGCTAATGAGAAACCGTAGTCTTAATATTGCCACAACTTACTTCTAGAATAGAATTTGGGTCTGGATGGGGATTTTCTGCAGGGATGGAAGAAAATGAAGCCTTGAAAGTAAAGAGACTCAGAAAGAAATGGGAAATTCATTATTTTTGAAGGCCAAAGGTTGAACATTTCTTGTTGACAGCCTGGAAAATGGTTTCCTACAGTAATACTGTAGCACCAGGGCACATGAAATGAATAGTAAAAGTTTCAGAAGTGCTAGCAAAAACTGCACTGTTGATAAGGTTGGGCTCAATGTGTTCTCTCTCTCTCTCTCTCTCTCTCTCTCTCTC
>VMDO01028306.1:0-24121 GCA_007922755.1 Pedetes capensis
AAAAAAAAAAAAAAAAAAAAAAAAAAAAAAAAAAAAAAAAAAAAAAAAAAAAAAAAAAAAAAAAAAAAAAAAAAAAAAAAAAAAAAAAAAAAAAAAAAAAAAAAAAAAAAAAAAAAAAAAAAAAAAGACACACCATATTGGGGAAAGCTGGGGCAAAGGACCTCTTTGAAGTGTTGAAATGTAAACATGTGACACTGAAGACAAAGGTGCGCCTACTCATGCCATGGTATTTTCAGCTGCATCATATGCTTGTGAAAGCTGGACATTGAACAAAGGAGACAGGAGAAGAATTGATGCTTTTGAATTATGGTGCTGAAGACAAATATTGAATATGCCATGGACTGCCAAAAGAACCAACAGATTCATCCTAGAAGAAGTGCAACCAGAGTGCTTCTTGGAAGAAAAGATGGCTAGACTGTGTTTTACATATTTTGGACATGTCAGGAGGGACCAATTCCTGGAAAAGGACATCATGGTTGGGAAAGTGGCAGGTCAGAGAAAAAAAGACCCTCAATTGGATGGATTACTTTTTCCACTTATCATGGTGGAGAGTTGCTTACTGAACCATTTGTAAGGATTTTTGTTTTCCTGATGCAAAATCTTGGACAACCTCAGGCTTTTCTCTGTTTATCATAAAGTTGCATACTGACTCAGTTGTAAGGATTTTTTGTTTTGTTGATGTTGAGGTACAATCCATACTGAAGGCTGTGATCATTATCTTCACCAGTAAATGTTTGGAATCCTCTTTACTTTCATCAGGCAAAGTTGTCATCTGCATACACAGGCTGTTAAGGAGTCTTTTTCCAATCCTGATGCCACGTTCTTCTTCATAAAGTCCAGCTTCTCAGATTATTTGCTTAGCATAGAGATCAAAGAGGTATAGTGAAAGGATACAGCCCTCATGCACACCTTTTCTGACTTTAAACCAAGCAGTGTTTCCTTGTTCTGTTCAAATGACTGCCCCCTGGTCCATGTACAGGTTCCTCATGAATACAATTAAGTGCTCTGTTATTCCCATTTTTCTCAATGTTATCCATAATTTTTTGTGACCCATACAGTCAAATGCCTTTGTATATTCAATAAAACATAGACATCATTTTAGTATTCTCTGCTTTCAGCCAATATCCATCTAACATCACCAATGATATCCCTGGTTCTATACCCTGTCCTGAATCTGGTTGGATTTTCTGTCAATTCCTTGTCAATATAATGTTTCATTCACTTTTGAATGATCTTTAACAAAACTTTACTTGTATGAGATATTAATGATATTGTTTGATAATTTCCACATTCAATTAGATCTCCTTTCTTGGGAATAGACACAAATATAGAACTCTTCTAGTCAATTGGCCAGGTAGCTATTTTCCAAATCTCTTGGCATAAACCAGTAAGCACCTCCAGTTCAGTGCTGTGTCTGTTTGTTAGAACATCTCTATTGCTATTCCATCAATTCCTGGAGCCTTGTGTTTCACCAATGCCTTCAAGATAGCTTCTACTTCCTTTGGCACCACTGGTTCGTAATCATGTGCAACCTCTTGAAATGGTGGATCAATTGCAAATTCTTTTTGGTATAATGAGTCTGTGTATGTTTTCCATCTTCTTTTGATGTTTCCCATATTGTTTAATATTTTCGTATAGACTCCTTCACTATTGCCACTCTTGGCTTGAATATTTTCTTCAATTCTTTAAGCTTGAGAAAAACAGAGCATGTTCTTCCCTTTTGGTTTTCTATCTCCAGCTTTTTGCACTTGTCATTACAATAATTTGATTTTGTCTTCATATGCTGCCCTTTGAAATCTTCTGTTTAGTTCTTTAACTTCCTCATGTTTTCCTTTTACTTTAGCTGCTCAACATTCAAAGGCAAGTTTGAGAGTCTCTTTTTACATGTAATTTGGTCTTTTCTCTTTTTTTCCTGTCTTCTTAATAACTTTTTTCCTGTCTTCTTAATAACCCTTTGCTTTCTTTATGAATGATGTCTTTGCTGACATGTCACAATTCATCTGGTCTTCAACCATTAGTATCTAACACATCATTTTGTTCTTAAGATGGTCTCTGAACTCAGGGGAGATATACTCAAAGTCATACCTTGGCTCTCATACATTTGTTCTAATTTTCTTCAGTTTCAGTTTATACCTGCATATGAGCAGTTGATGGTCTGATCCATAATCAGCACCTGGTCTTGTTCTGACTTCTGATATTGAGCTTTTCCATCATCTTTTTCCACAAATGTAGTCAATTTGCTTCCTGTATGTTCCATCTGGTGAATTCCATGTATATACTCATACTCACCATTTATGCTGGTGAAAAAATGTCAGTTTGTCATATTGTGGAGGCCTGTGTGTTGCTGTGATCCTAAAAGCTATGCCACCAGTATTTCAGATACCAGCAGGGTCATCCATGGTAGACAGGTTTCAGCTGAGCTTCTAGACTAAGATAGACTAGGGAAAAGGACCCGGCAGCCCACTCTTGAAACAGCCATGAAAAACTCTATGAATAACAGAAGGGCACTGTCAAATATAGTGCCTCAAAATGAGCCCCTCAAGATGGAAGGCTTTCAAGAAACGACTGGGGAAGAGTGGCCTCCTCAAGGTAGGGTTGACCTCAATGACAGGAATGAAGTAAAGCCCCTGAAACTACTTCCAGGACCCCCTGGGAACCCAAGATCTGGAAGGGGACAGCTTGAACCTAGACCTCAAGTCAGGAAGTTGCAGAGATTGCTGGAGCAGCCCTGTACACTGGCCCTGCTTGTGGGCTCCCAGCTGACAGTCATGATGTACCTGTCATTACGGGGCTTCTGAAGCCTTAGTGCCCTGTTTGGCCAGGATCAGGTGCCTAACATTTGACTATTCTCGCCCCTGTGATGTCTATAGTAACCTCAGTCACCTGCCTGGGGTTCCTATAGCCCCAGGGTGTCCCCCAGCTCAAGGTCTACCCTTTTGTCCAGAAGGATCTCCTCTCTTAGTGAGTCCCATGTCAGTGTTCTTTAGCCCAGTGCCATCACTAGCAATGATTGGGAGGCAGAATTCCTCATTGTAACCAGCGGGTCAGTACAGCCCTGCAGGGTGTGAATCCCACTCCCAAACAGCCATTATTGTGCCCCATCATGCCTGGGAATACCACCTGCTCCTGCTGCTCTACCACCTGCACCCATTCCTGCAGTGCCAGCAGCTTGCTTATGGCATCTATGTTATCCACCAGTCAGGAAATGGAACATTTAATAGATCAAAGCTACTAAATGTGGGGCTTCAGGAAACCCTGTATGATGAAGAGTGATACTGCCTGTTCTTGCATGATATGGACCTCCTGTCAGAAAATGACCACAATTTGTAAGTGCCCAACCCCTAGAAACCCTGCCACATTGCTGTTGCCATGAACAAGTTTGGAAACAGCCTCCTGTACCCCCAGTATTTTGGAGGGGTCTCAGCACTTACTCCTGACCAGTACCTAAAGATGAGTGGCTTCCCCAACGAATACTGAGGATGGAGTGGTGAGGATGACAACATTGCTACAAGGGTGTGCCTGGCTGGGATGAAGATCTCTCAGCCCCCCACATCTGTGGGCCACTATAAGATGGTGAAATACTGAGGGGATAAGGACAATGAGGAAAATCCCCACAGATTTGACCTCCTGGTCTGCACTCAGAACTCCTGGAGGCAAAATGCAATGATCTCAGTGACATACCAATTGCTGGCTTGAGAGCTGGGTCCTCTCTATACCAACATCACAGCAGACATTAGGACTGACTCTCAGGGTCCCCGGGCTCTCTGTGGTCCCTGTTACCCATCTGGTTCCTCCCAGGCCTTCCATCAAGAGATGTTGCAGCACCCGCCCCCAGCTAGACCTGGCTCTCTGCCTACTGCCATCATACAGCCTCCCGTGGTCCACACTGACTCCTCCTTTCCTACCCTTAATCATGAAACAGAATCAGAGAGGTTGTATTCTCCCCATCCTTAGCCCCTCACTGCTCTCAGAGGGCTGTGGAAGAACTGAACTCTAACGCTGTGCTGGGGGCCAGGGACCTCTCTTCAGTGCTGGACTGGAGCTGGCCTCCTCCAGACCTGGGGGTCCCTCTTTGTAGGGTAACTTGCTAGGGGTTATGACTGTGAATCCTTCATGTCATGATTTTATGTAATGACTCCTGGGGAGTCCCCTGCCCCAGGGGTAGGAGCAGGGCTGGACCCCCAACCCCTCCTCTTCCATGGAGATCATTCTTCTAAGAGTGATCTGTTTTCTCCTGGAACTTCTGTGAATATTCTATTTATGGTGCCCAGGAAGCTGTCAAGTAAAGGAAGCCCTTACCTAGGCATTTTCTGACAGTGCTAGAGTAGCTCCCTCTTCTGGTCCTGGCTCAGTGGCTCAGATGGCTGGAATTTTGATATATTTTATAATAAAGGATTTTGTCTCATGAAAAAAAAAAAGCCCCTGAGACTTCCTTTTGCTGATGGCATGACTCAAAATACGAAGAAACAACTCTAAAAATTCATTAATAATTGGAACATGGAATGTACGTGGTATGAATTTAGGGAAATTAGAAATCATCAAAAGTGATATGGAGTACATAAACATTGATATTAAAGGCATCAGTGAGCTAAAATGGACTGATACCAGCCATTTTGAATCAGATAATCTTATATGGTCTACTATGCCTGGAATGACAGAGGGAAATGGGGTTGCATTTATCATCAAAAAGGACATCTAAAGATCTATCCTGAAGTACAATGCTGTCAGTGACAGAATAATATCCATATGCCTACAATGGAGGCCAGTTAATATGACTGTTATTCAAATTTACACACCCATCACTAAGGCCACAAATGAAGTAGTGGAAGACTTTTTTACCAGCTTCTGCAGTTTGAAATTGATCAAACATGCAATCAGGATGCACTAATTACTGATGATTGGAATATAAAAGTTAGAAACAAAGAAGACTCAGTAGTTGGAAAATATGACCTTGGTGACAGAAATGATGCTGGAGGTCACGTGATAGAATTTTGTCAGACCAATGACTTTTTCATTGCAAATACACTTTTTCACCAACATAAAAGGTGACTAATATACATGGAATTCACCAGACAGGACATAAAGGAACCAAACAGACAAGGACTCATTAGTAAATTGTAAAATTGATTTGGCCTATCAAATGCAGACTTTTAAGGAAATAAACCAGAATAGAAAAACAGAAAATACTATGGTACACATAAGAATAAGCAGTGTGTCCTCATATCCTTATTCATGTTCCAAGCAAGACTCCTTCCAGTGGATTCCTGAAATCATGTATAGTACCAAACTCTATATATACTATGTTTTTCTTATACATATACAATTATGATAGTTTAATTTCTAAACTAGGCACAGAAACAGATTAACAACTTATAATAAAATAGTATAATTGTAACAAAATACTGTAATAAAAGGCATGTGAATGTAGTCTCACTCTCTCCAAATGTCTTATTGTACCATAATCTCCTTATAGTGATGTGTGATGATATATTGACTATGTGATGAAATGAAATGAGTTGAGTGATGTAAGCATTGTGATGTAGTGTTAGGCTATTTTGTAAGGGTTACTTGAAATAATGACTGCAATACCTCACAGGTCAATCTGACAACTGAGATGGCCACTAAGTAACTAATGGGTGAATAGCATATATAGTGTGGAGACGCTGAGCCAAGGAATGATTCACATTCTGGGTGTATTGGAGTAGGACTGTATGAAATTTTATCACATTATCAGAATAATGTATAATTTATAAATCGTTTATTTCTGGAATTTTCCATTTAATATTTTCAAATCTTGATTGTAGACAATTGAAACAGCAGACTGCAAAACTGCAGATAAAGGGGACTATTGTATAATAGGAACCAGGGTTTAGCTCAGTTATTAGAGTGCTGTTCTCTGCTGAGGTTCTTGGTTCAATCCCCAGCACCCCCAAAATGGTAGAACATGGCAATCCACTCTCAAAGCAATCCCAAAACAGTCAGCCATTGAAAATGTTATGAATAGCACAGAAGCACTGACATAGTGCTGGACATGGCACAGTGTTGGGGAATGTTTCATTCTGTTGTACATAGGGTCGTTATGAGTCAGACCTGACTTGACAGCACCCAACAACTGCATAATATGTATATTTTTCCATATATTCTATGTGCATGTAAATATGTGAGCAAATGCATTTCCATGTACTGGGTTATAATTTAAAATTCATTTCTTATGGCAGGTTCTTTAAAGATTCTTTACAGTTACAAACCCATATGCAGGTAAGATTTCTACTTTGTATCCTATAATATCCCAAGGTCCCTCTTTATACCTTGAGAAAACAAGAGTATCAGTCAGCTTTGCCATGAAACAATCCCAAAAATCTCAGTGGATCACAACAACAAATACTTATTTCTTGCTCATACAAGTGGGCAACTGCAGGCCAGCTGTTGCAATTCCTTATGTATTTTCATTCTTGGATCCAGATTGAGGGATAAGCCCCTATTTGTAATAAGTCATTTTAATGGCAGATAGGGCAAACATGAAATATAGTGAAAATTTGTGATGCTCAGAGGTGAGACACATCACAGTCATTCATATCCCATTGGCTAAATTAAATTACACTTTGAACGCAAAGCCAGTGTAGTGCTATTGTAAACTGCATCTTCAAAGAGGCACAGCAACTCACATGACAACAAGGCAAGGATACATAAACTTCTCATTAGTAAGGGAGCTAATATTTTAGAACAATAACACAATCACAATAGTCTGATTTTCTCCTTTTGTTTTCTAATCTCCATGTGTAACAATGAAAAAGAGAAAATATCATGTTTCTAAGATAGGAATAATGCCAAGACTGTGTCTTATATGAATTATGGCTTGGTTAGTTTCCTCTGGGTTCTGCTCAAAAATTTCCCACTTAAGTTGGGCCATTTTATTGAAAATGGACTGACGACTTAAATGCATATCTAGAACAAAGCAAATCCTACATGTATTGAAAAAATACCTAGAGAACATATAAGGAAAACAACAGTCATCAAGAAATCAAATAAATTGCATAAGCTAAAAACAGTTACACCCAAAAAGGTTAATACATGTCTTCTTCCTAAGTACATAATGAATTTTTATAAACCAAGTGCAAATAGCATTAAAAACACTTAATTAGAAAGTGAGTGTTTAAGGTGAATGTTGAAAGTACCCATTTTCTGTTCTATTCTTCTACAGAAGTTTATGTAAGTAAATGTTATTAATCATTTACTCAAGATCTTGTTTTTTCCAGTACTGAGGATTGAACCCTAGGTCTCGCACATGCTTTGCAAGCACTCTACCACTGAGCTGCATCCTCTGCCCATTTTTACTTTTTATTTTGAGATGGGGTCTCATTAAGTTATGCAGGCTACCTCTGACCTCAAACTTGTGATCCTCCTGCCTCTACCTCCTGAGTTGCTGGGAGCCACCATGCCTGGCTCCTCAAGACCAAGTTACTGGAGATTATACATTCAAGTTTTTCTTCATTAATTCAAAAATAGTTCAGGAACCTAGTCATGAAGATAAGAAATAGCTAAGAATAAGCCAGATGTGGTGGTACATTCCTATAACCCTAGTTCTCAGGAGGCTGAAGCAGGAAAACTGTGAGTTCAAGGGCAGCCTAAGCTACATATCAAGACCCTATCTCAGGAAAAAATAGCTAATAATAAATGCCATGAATGCCCATGACTCTGTGGAAACCCTTAAAAATGACAAATTAAGTATGCATAAGTGAACATTATTTTTAAAAATTTCAATTACTCTGAATCATTCAAATATAATGTAATATAATCTTGCAAATTATAGTAGAAATATCCTATCCATATTAAATACTAAACTATGCACTTAAATGGCTAATGATTTATTCTTTGAGAGAACATGAACAAGATTCCAATCAATTTATATGAGACAGGCCAAGCAAATATGAGATTGCTGCCAAGTTCCAGTTTTCTCATCCTAGAGATTTTAACAAAATATCAAATGGGAAATGACAGCTTTTTTTAACTTAGCTATAAATAAATGAAGTGTGTGTGCATGTGTACAAGTGTAATCTCATCAAAGAAAGCATCAATGTGGATTGCACTTAAGATGGTGGACTGAAAGCAGCCAGACTTTCACCAAGGAAGAAAAAGAGCCACAAAGGTCTCTTTCCAGAATAAAGAAACAGTGGAGAGCAGATTTAACCAGTGGAAAATGGATTGTGATACACCAGATTTAAAGCAGAAAATTCACCTACCAAGAAGTGGGGTGCCAATTCAGAGGCGCCCACTCAGAGCAAGAACTGGGAGTATGGGACAGACCTCTGTCCTCCCAGAGGAGCCAGGTCATGGAGCCCAACACTCCTGAGATGAATACTCCACCATAAAGGATATGGAGCTAATTCATGAACTATACTGCTTCATCTGTGATGGTCAGCAGCTCCCGTGTGCGCTCATAGTGAGAGGCTGGGTGAGGAACAAGATTGGGGGTGTGGTGGAGCCTGCTCCATTGAGAAAATACGGATTCTCTTGCAGGTACTGGGGAGCCCCCTGAGAGGAGACTGATCTAACAATCTGAGCCTGACCTTTGAACAGGAGGCTTTGGGAAAATGCAGTCACAGTCTGTGGGGGAGAGCAAGCCAGCTTAAGGAAACCAGAAGACACCATTTTTCCCAACTCCTCCCTACAGCCCAGGGTGATCAAGGACAGTGCCCATTTAATTAAACAAACTCTCCAGGCTAGCCGCCAGCTATCCTGAGAAGAGGGTAGATACTGTGCACAGTGCAGATACTGTGCAAACTGCCTCACCAAAAATCTCCAGGCAGCCATAGGGTACACTCCAGAACTGGAGCATCGCACATTTAATTAAACAATCTCTGAGGGGACCTGTTGGGGGCCCTGAGAAATTGAGGGCTCCTGAGCACTTTCCAGCTACTTGGAACCCTGAGGAGGCTCACCATCTCCTAGGGCACTGTGCAGTAGGACTAGAACAGCAAATTTTGGGAACAGTCCATGTTGGTGTGGGGGAAGTAAGACCCAACTACCAACAGTGAGGGCAGTAGTCAACACAAACACAGCTATTTAGGCTGTAAAAATACCACAGAGAGAGAACTAGTGTACGAGCTTTGGCAGCCTACAGTGCTAGAAGGAGTAGCCACCAAGGGTGCAGCACTGAGGGTCCCAGCAGGGATCCTGATACTCCAGGGTTCAGAGGGATCAGAACTGGATTACTTCACAAGTATGCAGAGGGATCTAGAGGGCATACACTCTCATGAGAACTGAACTGCAACTGCAGTGGGCAGACAAGTGTAGTAAGGAACTGAGTGGCTGTCACATAGACTGCATTAATCAGTTCGAGTTGAGCTGTTGTTGGATTGGCCTTTTTTTTTTCTTCTTTTGTGAATATCCAGGCTGTTACATTATTGCTATGCTGACTTGGTTTTATCCTTTGGTCTCTTTTTAGCTTTCCTTCATACCACTTGATCTTTACTTCCATAGACTTCAAAAACTTTTTTCACCAACCTCACTAGATACAATTTTCAACCATTAGTCAGTTTAGGATACCCAAGTCCATTAATACCTCGAAATCTGTTCATCATAATCAATACAGGACATCTCCTATCCTTGCACTTGCTAGACCATCTGCAAAGTTTACATTGAGATAGGTGATAGATGATAGATCATATAAGGAAAAGGTAGAGCTGAAATTTTACAGTCTCTTTTCTCACTCATACTTCAAGATCCCCCTATTTTTGCATTCTCTTCTTCTTCATCTCTATCTGATCCTGTTCTTACCTCTATTCCTCACTTACTGTCTATCAGACCTTTATGTCCCTACTATGTACAACTACACTATATTTACCCCAATCCTATTTATCACTGTCCCTAACAATAACTTCCCATAGGTATTTCCCTAAATATCACCAGGCTTCAAACAAGATTAATCAAAATTATAAAGCCAAGATTGGATGAAGCTATCACTCAAGCAGCAGAAAAATTTCTACTCTCTGAGTTAATCTGGAGCCCAAGATCCCAAAGGAAGGCATTAAACCAAGGGCAACGCCAATAATATAATGCAGTAATATCCAGATCAAGCAATGGGAAAAGCTCAACACAAAACGACACAAAATATGAAGAACCAGTTTGAAGAAGTGCCTCAAACAAGCACAATCCTTCAATGGTTGATATAAAGAAACTCAAATATTAGAAATGCCAGAAAAAGAATTTAGAAGTCTGCTTATAAGTATGTTGAAAGACCTTAAAGACACCACAATCAAATAGACAAAAGCAATTGAAATAGATAAAAAGTCTAACTTAGAAGAAAAATTCAGCAAAGAAACTGAAATCATAAAGAATAAACAAATAGAAATTCTAGAATTACAAAATACAATCAACCAACTTAAAGTTTCAGTAGATTCTATGGTGTCAAGAATACAGGAAGCAGAAAATAGGATTTCTGATACTGAAGAAAAGGTTGAAGAACTCATCTATTCAAACAAGACAGAAAGATGAAGCAATTTGATAAAAAAATTTCAAGAGCTCTTCAATAAGAGGAAGAGATGCAACTTTTGAACATAGGGGGTTCACAAAGGAGCTGAAACTAACACTAGGGGCATAGCAAATCTTTTCAAAAGATAATAGCTAAAAACTCCCCAAACCTAAGGGAAAAAATATACACCCCAATGACAGAAGCATCCAGAACATCAAATAGAGTAGACTAGAACAGATCCTGTCCACACCACATTATAATTGTTGTTGTTGTTAGGTGCCGTCAAGTCATGTCCAACTCATAGTAACCCTTAGAGGGTTTTCAATGTTTTGAGATTGCCCAAGGAGTGGATTGCCATGTCCTTCTCCCATTTTTGTGGTGCTAGGAATCAAACCCAGGACCTCAGAGACTGCAGAGCAGTGCTCTACCAATTGAGCTAAATCACAGCCCCACACATTATAATAAGAATGCTAAACCTAGAGAGCAAAGAAGCTATTTTAAAGACTGAGAGAGAGAAATGCCAACTCACAAAGGTGACCCCATCAGAATAACAGTTGACTTCTCAACAACAACCCTAAAAGGAAGGAAAGCATCAGATATTATGCAAGTCCTGGAAAAGAATAATTTCCAACCAAAATTACTTTACCCAGAAAATTTATCTTTTAAAATAGAGAGTTCAAGACTATCCATAATATTGAAAAGTTTAAGCAATTTGCATTCATCAAGCCAGCATTGCAGAGGATTCTTAAATACTACATATGAAAGAAATAAGACAAGCCCTAATGCAAGACCAAAGGAATAAATTTTTTAAATGACAGGAATTCATGAACATAGCAAGGTAATTAAGAACCAAAGAAGAGAAACAATCATTAAAATGATGCAGAACACCAAGTTTTTCTCAATAATTACCCTAAACATAAAAGGTCTTAACTCACCGATCAACTGGATTAAAAAACAAAACCATCTATATGTGGGATTCAAGTCAATCATCTCACTAGCAGAGACCATAAAAGTCTGAAAGTTACAGGCTAGAAAACAATATACCAAGTTTGTGGGACCCAAACAAAACAAAACATAACAAAACAAAAACCTGACAATCTGGCCTTCACTTCAACCCCAAACTACTCAGAAGAAACAAAGATGGTCCCTATGTATTAGTAAAAGGAAGAGTCAACCAGGAGACCATAACATTAGTCAGTATTTATTAACCAAACATAGGAGCTCCTAACTTCATGAAACAAATCTTACTGGAAATAAAGGAACACACAGGTGCAGACACAATTATTATGGGACATCTCAACACCCAACTCTCTGAAAGGGACAGGTCATCAAAGAAAAAAGTGAGCAAGGAAATGATGGACTTAACACCATAGATCATACCTAACAGATTTTTACAGAATATTCTATCCTTCAGAGGCAGAATATACATTCTTCTCAGCACCACATGGAAATTTTTCTAAAACAGACCACATTTTAGTACACAAAAATGGCCTCAATAAATACAAAAATTGAAATTATCCCCTGTACCTTATCAGATCACAATGGAATAAAACTAGAACTAAAAAGCAAGAAAAAAATACAGAAATGTTACAAATAAAAGGAGGTTAAATCACCCACTTCTGAATGATTAATGGGTCACTGAAGAAACCATAAAGGAAATTAAAGCATTCCTTCAATCAAAGGATGATGACAACACAACCTACCAGAATCTATTGAATACAGCAAAGGCAGTTCTTAGAGAGATGTTCATAGTCATGAGTGCTTTCATCAATAAAATAAGGAAGGCTCAATTAAATAACTTATGGATACACTTCAATGTACTAGAAAGTCAATAACAAGCCAACCCCAAAAGAAGTACAGAGAAAGAAGTAATTGAGTCTCTAATGAAATAGAGACTAAAAGGACAATACAAAAAAATTAATGAAACCGAGAGCTAGTCCTTCGAAAAGATTAACAAAAATGACATTCCCTTAGCCAGCTTCACCAAAAAAGAAAGAAAGATAAGTCCCAAATTAAAAAAAAAAAAATCAGAGATGACAAGGGGGACATAACAACAGATACCAATGAAATCCAGAAAATCAACAGAGACTATTTTGAGAAATCGTACTCTCAAAAAATGGGAAAAAAAACACAAAAGAAATAGAAAAATTCCTTAATACTTATGACTTACCAAAACTAAACCCTGAGGACATAAGCAAATTAAACAGACCTATTTCAGCCAACAAGACAGAGGTAGTAATAAAAAACCTCCCAACAAAGAAAAGCCCAGGTCCTACTGGGTTCACAGCTGAATTCTATTAAACCATTAAAGAATACCAATCCTCCTCAAATTATTTCATAAAATAGAAAAGGAAGGTATACTTCCAAATTCACTCTAAAATGCCAGTATCACCCTAATACCAATACTAGGTAAGGACACTACAAAGAAACAGAATTACAGACTAATTTCCTTGATGAATATTGATGCAAAATCCTCAATAAAATTCTTGCAATCTAAAATCAGCAACACATATAAAAGATAATATATCACTATCAAGTTGGCTTCATTCCACAGATGTAAGACTGGTTCAACATATGCGAAACAATTGATGCAATCCAACATATTAAGAGACTTGCAGAGAGAAATCACATGATCATCTCAATTGATGATGAAAAGGCCTTTGACAAAATTCAACACCCCTTCATGATAAAAGTACTGAAGAAATTGGGAAAAGAAGGAATTTATCTCAACATCATACAGGTAATAATACAAACCTATATGCAACATCATATTAAACAAGTAAAAATTAAAAGCATTCCAAGATCAGGAGCAAGGCAAGGATGCCCTCTCTCCCCTCTTATTCAATAATATGATTGATGTCCTAGACAGAGCAATCAGGCAAAAGAAAGAAATAAAAGGAATACAAATTGGGAAAGAAGAGCTCAAACTATCTCTATTTGTACATGACATGATCCAATTCCTAAAGCACCCTAAAAATTCCACTAGAAAACCCTTAGAGTTAATTAGATCATTCAGCAAAGTTGCATGGTACAAAATCAAGACTCAAAAATCAGTAGTCTTCCTTTATACCAACAGTGAACAGGAAGAAAAGGAAATGAAAACAACAATCTGATTCACAATGGCACACCAAAATATTAAATATTTAGAAATTAATCTTACCAAACACCCTAAAGAATTCTACAATTCAAACTTCAAAACATTAAAAAAGAAATAGCAGAAGATACTAGAAGACGGACGGACCTCCCTTGCTCATGGATCAGAAAAATTAATATTGTGAAAATGGCTATACTACCAAAAGTGATTTACAAACTCAATGCAATCACCATCAGAATTCCAATGACAGAGCTGGGGGTGCAGCTCAGTGGTACAGCACTTGCAAAGCATGCAAGCGCCAGGCCATGGGTTCAACAGCCAGTACCGCAAAAAAAAAAAAAAAAAATTCCAATGACATACTTTACAGAAATAGAAAAAACTATCCTAAAATTTATATGAAAGCACAAATAACCATGTATACTCAAAAAATCCTAAGCAGCAAAAACAGTGCAAGAAGTACCACAATACCTGATTTCAAACAATGTTGTTGTTTTTGTTGTTATTGTTGTTGTTAGGTGCCATCAAGTCAAGTCCAACTCATAGTGACCCCATGTACAGCAAGTCAAAACACTTCCTGATTCTGTGCCAGGCACAGAACCTAAGGCAATCTTATTTATATGTAAGCCCATTGTTGCAGACACTGTGTCAATCCATCTGGTGGAGGGTTTTCCTTTTTTTCACTGACCTGCCACTCTCCCAAACATGATGTCCTTCTCCAGGGATTAGTCTCTCCTAACTACATGTCTGAAATATATAAGACACAGTCTAGCCATCCTTGCTTCCAAGGAGCACTCTGATTGCACTTCTTCTAGGACATATCTGTTGGTTCTTTTGGCAGTCCATGGTATATTCAATATTCGTCTCCAGCACTATAATTCAAAAGCATGAACTCTTCCCCTGTCTCCCTTGTTCAAGGTCCAGCTTTCACAACCATATGATGCGACTGAAAACACCATGGCATGAATCAGGCACACCTTTCGTCTTCAATGTGACATCTTTCCTTTTCAATACTCTAAGGGGATCTTTTGCCACAGCTTTTCCCAAAGCAATGAGTCTTTTGATTTCTTGACTGCTGCTTCCACGGGTATTGATCACAGAGCCAAGCAAAAGCAAAACCATGGACAACCTCAATCTTTTCTCCATTTATTGTAAAGTTGCATACTGACCAGTTGTAAGGATTTTTGTTTTGTTGATGTTTAGTCGTAACCCATATTGAAGGCTATGATCTTTGATCTTCATCAGTAAATGTTTTAAATCCTCTTCATTTTCAGCAAGCAGAGTTGTGTCATCTGCATAATGCAGGTTGTTAATGAGTTTTCCTCCGATCCTGATGCCATGTTCTTCCTCATAAAAATCCAGCTTCTCTGATTATTTTCTCAGCATATAAATTGAAGAGATATGGCGAAAGTATGTAGCCCTGATGTACACACTTTCAAACTACATTACAATGTAATTTAGCGAAACCTTGTCTCAAAAAAATTTTTTTAAATGGGCTGGAGGTACAGCTCAATGGTACAGCACTTGCAAAGCATGCAAGCACAAGGCCCTGGGTTCATAACTAATTACATGGCCATAGGGGCAAAAACAGCTTGGTACCGGCACAAAAATGGGCATGACAGAAAAGAATTGTTGTTGTTGTTGTTGTTAGGTGCCGTCAAGTCAGTATCCGACTCATAGCAACCCTACGTACAACAGGTGAAACACTATTGTCAGTGCTTCTCTGCTGTTCATAGGGTTTTCAATGGCTGATCGATTTTTTTGGGTAGGGTGTTGCTGGGTCCTTCTCCCAAGCCTACAGTATCTGGTGTTCCCTGGCAGTCTCCCATCCAAGTACTAACCAGGCCCAACCCTGCTTAGCTTCTGAGATCTGATGGGATCAGATGCCACAGGGCTAGGGCTGCAGGCATATTTAAAGACCCAGAAATACACCCACATAACTATAGTTACCTGATCCCTAACAAAGGGAGAAAAGATAGCCTCTTCAACAAATAGTGCTGGGAAAATTGAATATCCACATGCAGAAGAATGAAAATAGACCCATACTTCTCACTCTATATGAGAGCCTACTCAAAATGGATTGGACAATGAAATGCATGTATGGAAATGTTATAATGAGACCCATTAAGGTGTACATTAAAATTGCTAATAAAAAAAGTTTAAAAAAATGGATCAGAGACCCCAACATAAAACCAGAAACCAGAAAACTACTAGAAGAAAAGAGGAAACATGCTCCAACACATACGCATAGACAAGTACTTCCTTAACAAGACTCCAATTGCCCAGGAAACTTCACCAAGAATAAACAAATGGGATTACATAAAGCTAAAAAGCTTCTGTACAGCAAAGGAAACCACAAAGTAAAGAGAGAGCCCACATAATGGGAGAAAATCTTTGCATCCCACACATCTGACTGAGGACTAATTTCTAGAATATACAAAGAACTTAAGAAATGAAATGCCAAAATAACCACCCAATAAATAAGGGGGCAATGAAACTGAACAGACACTTCTCAAGAGAAGAAATATGAATGGTCAATAAACATATGAAAGGGGCTGAATATACCTAACCATTAGAGAAACGCAAATCAAAACAGCACTGAGATTCCATCTCACTCCAGTAGGAATGGCTAAGATTAACAAAATAATTAATAACAAATGCTGGAGAGAATGTGGAGAAAAAGGAACCTTTTCACAGTGCTGGTGGGCCTGTAAATTAATTCAGCCATTTTGGAAATCAATATGGAGTTACAACCTGAAAGATAAGTCACCAAAGAGCCAAAGTAGCACTTCACTTTGGTGTGGCCCAAGGATGAATTTCATTGATTATATTATATGTTACTTTTATTTATTTGAGAATTGGGGAATGGAATATGAAACAAATACCCTAAACATCCCAAAGAAGGCCACATCAATAGTCACCTAAGCTCTGGGTACAACACAAAACAAAGGGTCACTGTTTCCACATAAAATAACTGAATTAGCTTTTGATAGATGTCCTGGAGCCAAGGTGTTACTTAAAGAAGCATCCAACTTTTTTGTTCACAAAGGAGAAAAAAAAAGTTCTCAAAGAACAGCTAATCCTCGGAATGTTAAAATGTTAAAACTAGAGAAATAGTAAGAATTAATCAGACCTTTTCATTTGACACAAAATGAAAGAGATCCAAAGCATTTTAGTGACTCTCCCAAGGCCACCTAATTTTTTAATGAAATCTGGATTTGAACCCCTGTCTCACTAGTATAACTCTGAAACCTCAGTTTCTGGACTGAATTCTCAACAAGGGAGCATGGTCAGGATATTAATGAATAGTATTTAATAAGACAAAAAGGAACCTTCTAGAGTGACAGAAATCTTCTGTATCTGATTAAGATATCGGTCATACATGTGAATACATTTGACTATTGCTACGGTTTGGATATGGTTTGAGTGTCTCTTAAAAGTTGATGTGTTAGAAGCTTGGTTCCCAGAGTGATGGTATTGGGAAGTACTGCAGAACCAATACTTAAGAGATGGAGCCTAGTGAGAGGACCTTAGGTCATTGGTAGCACGCCCTTCAACAGGATTAAGTTCTTGTGTGACTCCTTGGTAGTTTTCATGAGAGGGTTGTTATAAAAATTTGAGTGCAGCACCATCCAGCATTCTCTGCTTGTTGCCTTTCTATGTGATCCCTTCCTCTCACACACACTCTTGCTACTGTGATCCTCCATGAGATACTCAACAGAACTAAGTCAGTGCCATTGCCATGCCCTTGAACTTCAAAACTATAAAATAAACCTCTTTTCTTCATAAGTGGCCAACCTAAGGTACTGCATTATAGTGATGAAAAGCTGACTAATAAAACTATATATTTATATAACTATATACATTTCACCATAAATCACAAGTTATTTTATTAAAATAATTATAATTAATAATAGCTTATGAAATGTCAAACATTCATTACTCAATAATACAATAAAATCTGCACAATATATTTTTACTCTCTGAGGACCTGGGTTCGATCCCCAGCACCACACAAAAAAATAGGAGAAGCACATGGCAATCTACTCCTAAAGCAATCTTGAAAACAATCAGTCATTGAAAACCCAATAAGGGTCGCTATGAGTCAGACCTGACTAGATAGCAGCTAACAACAACAAAAATATCTTATCCCAGATCATTCCGAAAGCAGAACCTAAGGCAAGGATTAAGACAATAAATTTATTTGAGTAGTGCAAACTTAGGGCAGTAAGAGTTAGTAAAAGAGGAGGAAAAAGCTAAGGAAAGATGCAAAGCATGAAATGGTAGACATTATTTGTCATGATTACTGCTTTACAAGAAGCTATGATGAGATGCCACAGGCTACTCAGCAGATGTGTTCATTCAGCTCACAGATTTTCTGAAGCTTTGCAAGGAGGACTTGCACTTCAGAATGCTCCAGACAGCAGAAAGAGGAGGATAAATCTATCTGACTAGTTTCTGCCTATCTCCTATTTCCCACTTGCCAAAGTTCTCTATCACATTTACCAGTAAGATTGACAGGCCCCCAGGAAACTGATAAAGAAGCCAGAACAGGCAGCAGCGCGGCAGTTCTGCTGGCCAGTGTGTGTTAGGCAGGCGACTCCCGGTACTGCCAGCTCAGCTCTTGCAGCGCCCGCTACCCCGGCCCCGCCGCCAGGTGCCGCCCGCCGCCGCCGCCCCCTGAACATGGATTCTGCCGGCCAAGATATCAATCTGAATTCTCCTAACAAAGGTGTGCTGTCTGACTTCATGACTGATGTCCCAGTTGACTCAGGTGTGGCCACCCGGACTCCTGCTGTGGAGGGCCTGACAGAGGCTGAGGAGGAGGAGCTCCGGACTGAACTTGCCAAGGTGGAAGAAGAAATTGTCACTCTGCGCCAGGTCCTGGCAGCCAAGGAGAGGCACTGTGGAAAGCTGAAAAGGAGGCTGGGCCTTTCTGCCTTAGGGGGGCTGAAGCAGAACCTCTCCAGGAGCTGGCATGATATGCAGGTCTCTAATGCCTATGTGAAAACTTCTGAGAAACTTGGAGAGTGGAATGAGAAAGTGATCCAGTCCGACCTCTACAAGAAGACTCAGGAAACCCTCTCACAGGCAGGACAGAAGACATCTGCTGCCCTTTCGACCATGGGTTCTGCTATCAGCAGAAAACTTGGAGACATGAGGAACTCTGCAACTTTCAAGTCATTTGAAGACTGAGTGGGGACCATAAAGTCTAAGGTTGTGGGTAGCAGAGAGAATGGCAGTGACAACTTACCTTCCCCGATGGGGAGTGGTGACCAGCCTCTGCCAGACCGCGCGCCTTTCTAAGCCTAGAGTAGCTCACCAGCCACAGAACATGTGCAAGCACACCCTCATCATCACCACTCCAACTCTGCGCTAGGGAGCAACCAACCAGGGCCAGTGAACATCTGGTTTTTGAGGACAGTCGTGCCCGTTCACATGCATATGTGGCTGCTGCCTTCGCATGAGTTAGAGAACACAGTCTTGTACATAGATGTTTTACACTAAAGTTCATAGATGAAGCAAATCACTGTGCCATCCTCTCCAGAGTCCCAGGAAATGGACAGGGTGGAGAGATCAGAGGTGTAGTGAGCCAAAGCCCATGTTCCCTTTAGAAATCTTGTCAGCTTTTCAGAACAAGGAGGGAAAGAAAAGCATCGTGAATATAAAATGAGTGGCATTTTTTTTTTTGGCCTGCCCTTCTCCTTTCCTGACTCAAAAGAAATACACTCATGTGGGATGCACTGTCTGGTCACAGTTTTTATCTGGAGATGCCAAATGAAAGAACTGTCCATTTTCTGAGACCCTCAAAAGGAAACATTGTCAGCAGCTGCCTAATTACACTAACAATCTGGCTTTGACTGAAGCAGATTCACTATTTTTTAAATACAATGAACTTTTAAAAAATTAAAATTAGTCAAAACAGCTTTAGCCTCATTGTTGGAAAATATTATTTCTTTGGACTCAAGCTGAAATTCAAGCCTTACATCGCCTTATGCTTTGTTTATAATCTTTTTATATATAAAAAAAATGAGTGTTCTTTAATGGGTTCTGAGCACCATGTAGAATTCTATGTCTGGCCCAGGTCATACCCTGCCTGTGCCAGTTGGTGTATTTTATTTCACTAACACCCTCTCTCCCAGTGTGCAAAACTTGCTTCTCTCAAAGACTGGCCCCTCCCTCTGGCTACTCAGCCTGTGAGGCAGGAGTGTTGAGAGAAGGAAATCCTCTGTCGTTAGTGCCCTCTGAACAAGATGTGCACAGCACAGTGTTGCCTTGCCTGGGGTTGGCCCAGCTGTTACTGCTCTTGTCTGTGGCTCTAGCCTGCCTGTTTACTGCACACAGGTGAACAAGAAACTGATCCAGCCCTCCAGGTCAGGTTGGGGTTGAGATTTTTGGATCAGCCAGAACTCTACTGTCACCTTTTCTCAGGAGCTACAAAGATTTCTTTCCTGTTTTTAAGTTGCCACACCCTGGCAGCCTCTCTCATGCCAATGTTAGGAGGTGTGGTCTGGAGGGGAGGGGCAGCTCTGTGCCTTAGTGGCTCTTAGGAGAGCATCAAGACCTTGCCTGCTGTGTGCATGTCTGTGCCCTCCCTGGAGGGAAGGGGCTGCTTAGCTCACAGTGTCTGATGATAGAATATGATGTGTGCTTTGCTGACTTAAGTGTCCCGGCCACTTTGGACACTAGGTGGACTGCACTGCATATAATGATGACTCAGGGGCCGAGGAAAAGCACCACATGGTGTCCTTTTTCCAGGGCTTAAACCTGTCAATGGTGTTAGAAAGCAGATTGTGGGAGTGCAGGTCACTGTTGTATCTTCCTAGAGTGGATATAGGGCAAATTGTCAATAAAGCATTCCTTTTGGGGAAAATTCAAAAAAAAAAAACAAAAAAGAAGCCAGAACATACATTCTAAAGTGTGGTGTTTCTTCAAAGTCTAAAAGTAAAGGGGTGACCCAGTGCAGATGGGACACCAACCAAGTGGAAAAAGAAGGAAACAGTCAAAGAAACCTGAAAGAACATATTGTTGTTGTTGTTAGATGCCTTCAAGTCGGTACCCAACTCACAGTGACCCTATGTAAACAGGCAAAACACTATTGTCAGTGCTTCTCTGCTATTCATAGGGTTTTCAATAGTGGATTGATTTTTGGGAGTGGGTTGCCGGGTCCTCCTCCCATGAAACAACATTGTTGTTGTTGTTGTTAGGTGCCATCAAGTCGGTATCCGACTCATAGTGACTCTCATAGAGTTTTCAATGGCTAACTGTTTCGGGATTGCCTTGGGAGTGGATTGCCAGGCCCTTCTCCCATTTTTGCAGTGCTGGGAATTGAACTCAGGACCTCAGAGACTGCAGCGCAGTGCTCTGCCAACTGAGCTAAATCCCAGCCCCATGAAACAACATACAAGGTTTACAATCCAATGTAGCTTAGCAAGCAGGTTGTAGAATAATATAAACATTATTGTCTTTTTTTTTTTTTTTTTTGAGACAGGGTCTTGGTGGATAGCCCAGGCTGGCCTTGAATTCGTGATCCTCTGTGCCTCAACCCTCTGAGTTCTGGGATTACAAGCATGTACAACCATGTCCATGTCCAGCTTCATCACTTTGAATTAAATAAATAAGACTGAGAAAATACACACTGAAATATTAATAGTAATAATTTCCAAGATGGTACAGCTAAAATACTGATTGTTTTTCTCCTTCATTTTTCTCTATATTCTCTAAATTTCCTATTAAAAAATTAAATCCTCAAGTCTCCTCAATATGGCTTTCTCCCTCTAACTTAGCACCTTCTACTCTTCATGCCATAAGGATGTTTTTAGGCCTACATAGGATTACTTGAGATGTAGGCACTAAACTCAGCATATAAAGCAAAAATTGCTTCACATTAAAATCACCTTTGAAAATCCCTTAAATTGCTCATCACAAGTAGCTTATTGCTCATAACAAATCATAAATTATATAATACCCATAAATTAATTCTTAGGCCCCATAAAATTTGAGAACTTCCGAGTGCTACTGAAGGTAACACAATCAAAAATCTATGTGCCATTGTCAAGGCAGTCAAAGAAAATTGCCATCAAGATAATGCTCTTGACTTGCAGAGTATGTGCAAGGCTCTGGGTTCAGCCCCCTAGTACTGAAAAAAAAAAAAGCTCTTTCTCTGGGTACCTATATGGCTCTCTTCCTCCCTTCCATCACAGTTCCACTCAGGCATAATCTCTTAATGTACAGGATGGCTTGCAGGAGGAAGATGAGAAAAGAAGAGAGACCACTCAGCAATCTTCTGCAAGGTTCCAGAACTGAAATGATGAAAGGATCCAGACACAGAGGGGAAGAGGAAGAGATTTATAAGATATTTATAATTGTATTCAGTTCAAATTTTTAAACTAAATCCATTGAAAATGATCATGACTTCGTATTTGAAAATAAAAGTTCCTTAATGATTACATATGAATTACAACAAGAAACATATTAACAATGAAAAACTGGAACTTTCACAGATGCCACTTTGCTAACTTCTTATGGCTGTGATTAGGTGCTATCTGACTCATATCGACCTTATGAACAACAGACAAAACACTGCTTGACACTGTGTCATGCCCAGCATTAACGTCAGTACTTCCCTGCTATTCATATGGTTTTCAATTACCAGTTTTATTCAGGAGTGGGCTGCTGGCCCTTCTCCCAAGCCTACAGTACCGGGTATTCCCAGGTAGTCTCCCATCCAAGTACTAATCAGGTTTGATCCTACTTAGTTTACAAGATCTGACGAGATTGTATGTCAGGGTGATATGACTGTAGGCTCCTTTACTAACTACCATAACTGAAATAGCCACTTCTTTTGATTTCTACCATTTAACCTGCTATTTCAGTCTAGAGTGCTCATCACAGTCAAACAGTATATTAAACACCTAATTGTTAATTTCCTTATCTAAGATGGATTAACACAGTGTCTGCAACAATGGGCTTAAACATAAATAAGATGGTTTGCCTGGCACAGAATCGGCAAGTGTTTCGATCTGCTGTACATAGGCTCGCTATGAGTCGGACTCGACTCGACGGCACCTAACAACAACAACAATGTCTCTTCCAAGAGAATGAAACCTCTGTGAGGGCAAGGAATTTGTGAGTGTTCATTACTGCTACATTCACCAGTAAGTTTAGAAGACTTTGTAGCACAAAATGGGTGCACAATAATATTTCTTATTAAAAAGTATTAAATCCCTAGCCTGTTTTAAAATTAAACCTGTATGATTTTAATACATCTCCTCAGATGTACTTGCAATTTCTTATTTTAAAGAAACCAAAAGACTCATTAACAACCTGCATTATGCAGAGGACACAAATTTGCTTGCTGAAACTGAAGAAGACTTGAAACTTTTACTGATGAAGATCAAAGAACACAGCCTTCAGTAGGATTGCAACTCAACATCAAGAAAACAAAAATCCTAGGGCCGGGCGCAATGGCGCACGCCCTGTAATCCCAGCAGCCTGGGAGGTGGAGGTGGAAGGATTGCAAGTTCGAAACCAGAGGCAGTCTGTGTAACTTAGCAAGACCCTGTCTCAAAAAGTCAAAAAAAATGGGTTGGGGTGTAGCTCAGTGGTCCAGCACCTGCAAAGCATGCAGGCGCAAGGCCCTGGGTCCAACCCCCAGTACCACAAAAAGAAAAGTCCTTACAATGGAGTGAGTAAGCAACTTCATGATAAATATAGAAAAGATTTAGTTTGTCCAAGATTTTGTTTTACTTGGTTCTATAATCAACATCCATGGAAGCAGCAGTCAACAAATCAAAAGATGCTTTGCACTGGGAAAAGTTATGGCAAAAGACCTCTTTAAAGAGTAGAAAAGTAAAGACGTCACATTGAAGACAAAGGTAAGCCTGACTCATGCCATGGTATTTACAGTCCTATCATATGCTTGTGAAAGCTGTATGTTAAATAAGGAAAACAGGAGAAGAATTCATGCTTTTGAATTATGGTGCTGGAGATGAATATTGAATATACCATGGTCTGCCAAAAGAACCAATAGATCTGTCCTAGAAGAGGTGAAACCAGAGTGTTCCTTGGAAACAAGGATGGTTAGAGTGCACTTTATATATTTTGGACATGTTGCCAAGAGGGACCAGTTCCTGGAGAAGAACATCATGTTTGGGAGAGTGATAGGTCAATGAATAAAAAGGAAGACCCTCAACTAGACAGATTGACACAATGTTTGCAACAATGGGCTTAAACATAAAAAAGATCATGTGCATGGCACACTGTCAGGGAGTAGTTTATTCTGTTGTACATAGGGTTGCTAAGAGCTGGACCCAACTTGATGGCCCCTAAAAACAACAACAACAACAACAACTCCATTGTTCTTTCTGTTTTCTTTTGGCACAGGTGGTAGCAAAATCAGATAATTAATATCCCAGTTTGGGATTGAACTGAACTAAAGCCATACTTCAATAACTGTACCCTACTTAATAAACCATTTCATAAATTTTGCACTTTTCATGTTTCTTTTGTTAAATCATTGAGTTTGTATAAAATTCTTACAAAAAAAGTTTTTTTTT
>VMDO01028307.1:0-24130 GCA_007922755.1 Pedetes capensis
GGATTAACACAGTGTCTGCAACAATGGGCTTAAACATAAATAAGATGGTTTGCCTGGCACAGAATCGGCAAGTGTTTCGATCTGCTGTACATAGGGTCGCTATGAGTTGGACTCTACTTGACAGCACCTAGCAACAACAACTAAAGTATATGTCCTGCAGCCCTGTTAATGTGGCATCAGATCCTGTCAGGTCTCAGAAGCTAAACAGTGTTGGGCCTGGTTAGTACTTGAATGGGAGACCACCTGGGGACACCACGTACTATAGGCTTGGGAGAAGGACCTGGAAACCCACTCCCAAAATCAATCCACCAGTGAAAACCTTATGAATATTAGAAAAGCACTGACAATAGTGTTTCACCCGTTGTTTGTAGGGTCACTATGAGTTGGACACTGACTCCATGGCACCTAACAACAACAACATTAAAGTATATACTCATATACTTTATATGTACATGCATCTTCTATATTTATCTAATGTTGCATAAGTTCTAATATAAAGTAACATTCCACATGTCACTTCTAGAAATTTGGGCTTGAATCAGCACAATTTACCACTTTCCTAACACATATCTCCGGGCTGAGATTTAGCTCAGTTGGTAGAGGACTGCACCACAGTCTCTGAGGTCCCAAGTTCAATTCCCAGCACCGCAAAAATGGTAGAAGGACCTGGCAATCCACTCCCAAAGCAATCCTGAAACAGTCAGCCATTGAAAACCCTATGAGGGTCACTATGAGTCGGATACCAACTTGACGGCACCTAACAACAACAACAACAAAACAACAACAACACATATCTCAAGAAAAGGTTTAATGCATTAGACACAAATGATAGGAGACCAAACCGGTTGTGGCATGACACCAGAGATACCATTCATGGTTTCCTCCTCTGTCCTTCCACAAGCTCTCTCTCTTCCTTTCTCTTTGTTCTTTTCTCTCAAGCAACCAGGTGCACATCTCTCACTTCTTGTGGGGCTCCATCCTCTGTCTATACAAGCCGTCTTTCCTTCTAAAACCCTACTTAACTCTCTTGTTCTTTCTGTCTGGTTACCTCCCCTTGGGGAATAGAAATAGACTTATACTGAGCCACCAAAAGAAAGCAGGTTTTTCCAAATTCCTTTGCAGTCTACCTAAGCATCCTCAAGTGCCTCAGATTTGCCTGTAATTCCTCTAAGGTGTACTATCTTTAATAACCCTATTTTACTCTATAACTTAAAAAAAACATTCATGAAGAAAGCAAAAGGTTATTAAAAAGACAAGAAAAAACAGAAAAGACCAAATTACATGTCAAAAGAGACTCTGAAACTTGTCCTTCAATGTTGAGCATTTAAAATAAAAGGATGATATGATGAAGTTAAGGAACTAAACAGAAGATTGCAAAAGGCAGCTAGAGAAGACAAAAACAATTATTATAATGACGTGGGCAAAAAGCTGGAGATAGAAAACCAAAAAGGTAAGAACACATTCTGTTTCTCCAGCTTAAAGAATGGAAGAAGCAAGGCGTGGTGGCACATGCCTGTAATCCCAGCAACTTGGGAGGCAGAGGCAATAGGATTGCAAGTTAGAGACCAGAGGAAGTCTGTGTAACTTAGCAAGACTTTGTCTCAAAAAGTAAAATGATGGACTGGGGATGCAGCTCAGTGGTCTAGCACTTGTGAAGCATGCAAGCGCAAGGCCCTGGGTTCAACCTCCAGTACAGCAAAAAATGAAAAAAGAATAAAAATAAGAATTGAAGAAAAAATTCAAGTCTGAGTAGCAATAGTGAAAAATCTGCAGGAAAATATTAAATTATGCAGGAAAAATTAAAAAAAGATGGAAGGAATAAACAGAGTCATTATACAAAAAAGAACTGGTGGATGACCAACCATTTCAAGAGGTTGCATATGAAGAGGAACCAATGGTATTGAGGGATGAAATAGAAGCTGCCTTGAAGGAACTGGTGAAACATAAGGCTCCAGGAATTGATGGGTTACCAATAGAGATGTTTCAACAAACAGATGCAGCATTGGAGGTCTTAATATGTTTATGCCAACAGATTTGGAAAATAGCTACCTGGCCAACTGACTGAAAGAGATCCATATTTGTGCCTATTCTCAAAAAAGGAGACCCAACTGAATGTGGTGGAAACTATTGAACAACATCATTATTATCACATTCAAGCAAAATTTTACTAAAGACCTTTCAAAAGCAACTGCAGCAGTATATAGATATGGAACTCCTGGAAAATCAAGCTGGACTCAGGAAAGGGTGGGAAACCAGGGACATTATTGCTGATGTCAGGTGGATATTAGCCAAAAGAAGAGAATATTAGAAAGATGTTTTATTGAGTACACAAAAGCATTTGACTTTGTGGATCATAACAAATTTTGGATAACACTTCAAAGAATGGCAATACCAGAGCACCTAGTGTACTCATGAGGAACTTGTACATGAACCAGGAGGCAGTTGTTTGAATAGAATAAGGAAACACTGCCTGGTTTAAAGTTCAGAAAAGTGTGTGTCAGGGCTGCATACTTTCACCATATTTCTTCAGTTTCTATGCTGAGCAAATAATCCGAGAAGATGGACTTTATGAATAACGTGGCATCAGGATTGGAGAAAGACTCATTAAGAACCTACATTATGCTGATGACACAACTCTACTTGCTGACAGTGAAGAAGATTTGAAACATTTTCTGATGAAGATCAAAGAACATAGCCTTTGGTATGGATTACAACTAAATATCAATACAACAAAAATACTTACAACTGGGTCAGTATGCAACTTCATAATAAATGGAGAAAAGATTGAGGTTGTCCATGATTTTACTTTACTTGGTTGTACAATCAACCTATGGAAGCAGCAGTCAAGAAATCAAAAGACATATTGCTCTGGCAAAAGTTGTGGCAAAAGATCTCTTTAAAGTATTGTAAATAAAGATGTCACATTGAAGACAAAGGTGTGCCTGACTTATGCCATGGTATTTTCAGTCATATCATATGGTTGTGAAAGCTGGACGTTGAACAAGGGAGACAGGAGAAGAATTGATGCTTTTGAGTTATGGTGCTAGAGATGATTATTGAATATACCATGGACTGTCAAAAGAACCAACAGATCTGTCCTAGAAGAAGTGTAACCAGAGTGCTCCTTGGAAGCAAGGATGGCTAGACTACATCTTATGTCTTTTTAACATGTAGTCAGGAGGGACCAATCCCTGGAGAAGGACATCATGTTTGGGAGATTGGCAGGCCAATGAAAAAATGGGAAACCCTCCACTAGGTGGATTGACACAGTGTCTCCAACAATGAACTTAAGAATGAATAAGATAGTGTGCCTGGCACAGAATCGGGGAGTGCTTCATTCTGCTGTACATAGGTTTGTTATGAGTTGGACTCGACCCAAGAGCACCTAACAACAACAACAACAACAACAACACATATCTCAATGAAATAGCAACCCTCTTCCTTCCTCCAACATTCCTTATCCATTTTGTTACATTTTTTTCCAAATTTCTTACTAATATATTATCCGTTCATTTTTTGTTGCCTTTTGTGTGTTCCCTTAAAGAGTAGTAAATTCCATGAGGATGTGGGTGACATTTTGCTCACTGCTCTATCCATATCACATAGAACAGTAGTGTAGGCATTCAATAAATATCTGACTAGTAAACATATGTTTTTCTAACCCATAAGTGTACAATCTCTATAGTAGTAGTAATAGGGGCATTATCTTTGTATATTTCCTTATTTACTACTCTATTCCCCACATATCTGTCAGTCAGTTTGCCATACTTGGAAGCTTGTATGTTGCTATGATGCTGAAAGCTGTGCTACCAGTATTACTGTATAACAGGTTCCTACAGCGTCACCTATAGTGGGCATGTTTCAGCTGAGCTCCTGGAATAAAACAGACTAGGGAGAAGAACATGGCTAGCACATTTCCAAAACAATTAGCCATTGAAATCCCTGTGAATAGCAGAGAAACATTGTCAGAATCTAAGAAAATTATTGTTGTTGTAGTTAAGTGCTATCAAGTTGGTGTTCAACTTACTGCCACGCTAGGTACAGTGGGCAGAACAGTATTGTTAGTCCTGCTATGCTATTCATAGAGTTTTCAATGGCTGATTGTTTTACGGGAGGAGTAGGTTGCCGGGTTCTTTTCCCAAGCCTACAGCACCTGGTATTCCCAGGAGGTGTCCCATCCAAGTACTAACCAGGTCTGACCCTGCTTAGCTCCCAAGATATGAAGGGATCGGATGCCACAGTGGTATCGCTGCAGGCATCTAATTTTATAAATAAATGATATTTTTAAGACTGAAATATTCATCCAGGTGGAAGAACAGAGAACTGAATATTTAGAGAGTTTCATTTCATATAGAAAGTGGTTTTGTGCAGGAAAAATCATGGAATGAAAGATTAATTATCAGATCTTCAAAGGTAGTCTTAATTTTAAATACATTTAGGCCCAACTACTATTGAAAATAATTGAATAACATTAATGGTTGGAGTTGATAAAATTTCAGCAAAGAGAAATTCAACACCACAGCTAACTATTTGATTTTAACCACTTTAGCTAATTTTTGTTCATCAGCTACTTGCTGTTCAGTGAACAGCTTTACAGATCTCATTAAAATTCAGAATCTGAGACTACTCCTGCTAAGTATATCATGAACAGAAACAATACGTGATAATACAAATGAACCAGTTAATGTGATATGGCAAAAATTCACTTAGAAAAAGTGTTTTAATTAAATGTCACTTAATTATGACAGTTAGATTTGAAACAACTTTATAAAATAAATCAGTGCAAATTCAGTTAATTTTTACCGATATATGCACTGATCACATAAACTTATAGTAAAAATAAAATAATGATTTGCTTAGAAGTCATCTTATGATCATTTCAAAATCCCCATTCCCTAGTGTTTCATATTCATTTGCTTGAATTTAAAATTACTTATATACAATCATAACATCAAATAAAATACTTGGATATATTGAATTATATAAAATATTTCTTTTGTATTTGTTACTTAAGATGCTAGAGTCTATAGCCATAGCACCCTGGTATCCAGTCCCCCCGATCTTGGAAGTTAAACAGGATCTGCCTGGGTAGTGCTTGGATTGGAGACCTCTTGTGAATATCAGGTGAAGCGGTCTAGGGAGAAGGACCTGGCAACCCGCCCGCAAAATAATCCACCATTGAAAACCCTATGAATAGCAGAGAAGCACTGACAACGGTGCTGGGCATGGCCCCATGTTGGGGAGTGTTTCATATGTTGTACAAAGGGTCACTATGCGTTGGTCCAAACTCCACGGCACCTAACAACAACAACAACAATAACAAAAAAGGTGATAAGACTAGGGATATTTTGCAAAGCTTTCCTTCCTAATAAACTTTACATTTTATAGATGCTCAAATATATTTTTACAATTGAGATACCTTTTTTAAAAAAGGGACTTTAAAAATTCTTGGCAAATAAATTCTCAAAGCTATTGAGAATACCTTAGACATATGTAAATATCAATAGGCTTAAAGGTCAGAAAACTGTACATTCTGGGAACATTTAAATTTTGTAAAACATACACCAAAAAATACGGCAGAATTTTCACCTCTCTTGTCTCTGATATTCATGTTACTGCTAGATTGTTAACTGCTGCAAATATCAAAGCCTAAGCATGTGCTACAAATAGCATAAAGTAAGAGCAAGAGTGAGTAGCTCCAAAAATAGACATAGAAAAAGATAAAAGTTGGAATGCAGAATATAATGTAAGTATAGGCAAATTATGGAAAATAAGAAAGCAATCTTTTATATAAGTATCTTTTACACAGCTTAGAATGTGTTATAAGTTAACATGAAGGTCAAACTCTGCTATAAAACAAGGTTTAAAACCCTAGCCACTGGCCTATTCAAGTGTAAAAGAGACACTCCTCTTTTGTATAATGATTTTAAAATCTACATTTTCTTTCCATTTTCTTCTACATTTAGATCTTTTGTTTTCTGCTGTGTACTTTTGTCTTTAGGTTACTTTGGTCAGTATTCATCTATTTGGATATATGAAGGTGACAGTTTCCTAAATGTGTAATTACTGTGGCCATCCCATTGGTGGTGTGCATCAACTGAAAATGAATTCCTCATAAATTGTTGGTGGTACATAAGGAGCAAGCATTCTAAAGTAAAAGATTTCATAATCCAAGGAAACCAAGCTCTCCTTCCCTCCCCGTCTTCCACTATTTCTTCCTTCCTTCCGTTCAGTCCTCACATTACTATCTCCTATACTCTTTGGGCTGGGGTTCAGCTCAGTTGCTATAGTGCTGCTCTGCACTCTTTGAGGCCATGGGTTCCCTCCCCAGCACTGCACAGAAACAAGAGTAAGACATGACAATCCACTCCCAAAGCAATCTCAAAACTATCAGCCATTGAAAATCCTATAAGGGTCCCTATGAGTAAGAGCTGACTTACCTAATAACAACAAGGTACTCTTTTTACCTTCTTCTCCCACTTTTAAGAATACCTATGATAACATTGGTCATCCTGAATAATTAGAGCTATTTCTCTACTTTAAGGTCTGTTTAATTCTTCTTTGCCATATAACCTAATGTATTCACAGGTTCTTGCCCTATTAGGAAAAGTATATTCTGCCTACCATAATGAACACTACATTATATTTGCTTTCCATACATTTCCATCAACCCTAACAAGATATAGAGTTGAAAGGAGATGTACTATAAAACCAAAGGTAGAATATTTACTCTTTGTTTTAACAAATTTATTCATTATTTAAATGTATTAAAATATATACAATTTTCCTGCTTTATTACATTAAATAATCTACATTATTTAAATATTTTATGATTACCAGTGTGGCACATAACTACAAAAGATAAATCACCACTGAAAATAATATTACACTAAGTCTCTTAGAAGCCAGTTGTTGAATCTGAAGTTAAACTCTTAGTTCAGTCGTTGACTTTTTTTTATTGGAAATTTTTAATGTACACCTTAATGTGATTCATTCTGAAATGCTTTTCATTGTGACATTTCCATATATTCATTTTATTGTACAATACACGGATAAGACTTTTGATACCAGAAACATAGTCTTTTAGGGACTGCCTAAGTCTTAATAGGTCCTTAAACCTACTTACTTCATAAATGACTTCTTTTTACTGGAGTTTTATATTAGAAATAAATTTACGAAAAAAGTTATTAGAGATTATAATAATGAATTTGTAATAATTTCACATTACTGTTTTCAGATTTCTATTATAATGTCTGAGGAAAAGATATTTTATTTCTTGAATTCTCAATACTCAGAACAGGGTAGATGTTTTCAATATATTTAGATTGGATAGATTGACATCTAAATAGTGGTCAGATATTTACTTCATGATTTTTGCTATATTCACCTAGTAGGGTTTTTGTTGTTGTTGTCACATTTACTAAGGATAGGTCAAAATAGTTTGAATTGAAGATCAATTGAGAGATATGAAATGTCTTAAGAATACATTTTCAAATAGTAGATAAAAACCATTCTGAATCGAGGCAATCTTAGCATTAGAAAAGCAAAATCTATATCTCTACTCTCATAATATCTTCAAAAATACATTTTGTGTGTGTATGTGTGGTATTGAGGATTGAACCCAGGACTTCTCGCTTGTATGCTTTGCAAGTGCTGTACCACTGAGCTGCACCCTGAGCCTGTTTTTTTGTTTGTTTGTTTTGTTTTGTTTTGTTTTGTTTTAGTTTTTGAGACAGAGTCTTGCTAAAGTATGCAGACTGCCTCTGGTATCAAACTTGCGATCTTCCCGCCTCTGCCTCCGGAGTCACTGGGATTACAGGCATGTGCCACCATGCCCAGCTAAAAGTACAGTTTTCATATGAGGGAGATAAGTAAATTCCAACCTTGTCTATCAGCCAACCATTTCTATAAACTTAAACTCATCAGATTATCCTGACAACTTCACTGCATTTTAATGTCTTCTTCAAAGCAAAAATTGATTTAAAATATGGTTTAATATGAATTCTACTTTTGCAAAGTATGCCTTATGTTAATGTGAAATATAAAAATGCTAAAAATTATCTTCTGGGAAAAAGTAGAAATAAGAGAAAAGAAGAGAAAGTTCTAAATGCATCAAAAGTTAAATTACTTTCTATGCTGTGCTTGGTGGACCAAGTTCAATTATTAGGGAGCTCTTAATTGTTATTCTGAAAAGAGGCAAGTATTTCTTTTCTTTTTGCACTTGTTATAAGCAGATAATGAACAAAACTTATTGTGAAGCAAAAAGGTATGCCTACTGTCTCATGCAATGGTTTTGAATCCAAATTTAGCCTTTTCTGTGATTATATCTTTAAGACTGAGTTGATAAGTATATAACTTTTATATATATGTGATCTCTGTATTCATTTCTTTAAAATATTCACAATGCATCTTTTCTTTTTTGTTTTTAAAAGTTAAGTTTTTTTTCTTACTGTAAAAAGTAATTTTAATCCGAAACTAACACAAATGCTGAAATGAGTTAAGAAGATAGGAAAAATAAATCACTAAATTTTTTCCAAATCCATTTAGATATTTTCCTTTCTGTACTTCTGTTTGTTGTTGTTAGGTGCTGTTAAGTCGGGCCCAACTGATAGTGACCCAATAGAACAAAATAGTCCCCAACAATGTTGCCATTCCCCGAACTATGTCAGCACTTCTCTGACATTCATGGGGTTTTCAATGGCTGAATTGTTTTGGAATTGTTTGCAGAATGAGTTTCCAGGTCCTTCTCCCTTTTCAGTACTTAGAAATTATTAAAGTGTCATATTATACATGATGCTTAATAGTCTAACAACTTATCAAAATTCCATGTCAATAACTATAGATCATCAATAACTATAGATGACATACATCAGTTGCTGTATGTCAAGTGTCAACTGTGTGTCTGTGATGTCACTGCATTAGCTGCCAAAACTGGATGTATGTGTACACTTTTTCAAAAATTTTAATTATGAAAGATCTTGAGAGAAGCACACATCTGCTATGATTGTCCAGTTTATAGTAAACATCTGTGCCTAGGTATAGAATTAACATGGTCTTATAAAATTACATATTGGGCTTCATTCATTTTATTACTCTTGCCAAAAAGCCCATCTTTCCTGTGCTAAGCTCTGCTTCTCTCTTCTTTCTTTTTCCCTTTTCTTTTCTCTTCTTCTTTACACATTTCGGTATTAAATTCATTATTTACATCCTCCTAGTGTCTCTTGTCCTATTTGTAGTCGTGCTTAGCTCCACTCCTCCAATTCTCAAGATTAATATTTACTTCAGAATCAGATTTATGAATGTAGACTCTGGATCCAGAGTACCTGGATTTGAATGCTAGTTTTACCATTTGCTAATTCTATTAAGGTGAGTGGATTTTTCATCCATTTGTGCCTCAATTTTTTCATTTGTATAATGAGAATAAATAATAGCATTTACCATTTATGTTTGTAGTAAGGGTTAATAATACTTTTGCCTTTTGGGGGGGGGGTACTGAGGATTGAACCCAGGGCCTCACGCTTGCATGCTTTGTAAGTGCTAGACCACTGAGCTGCACCCTCAGCCCAGTTTTTTTTTTTTTTTTTTTTGAACAGGGTCTTGCCAAATTACGCAGACTGCCAACTGCCTCTGGGTTTGGACTTTGGGATCCTTGTGCCTCCGCCTCCCCAGCCACTGGGATTACAGGTATGTGCCACCATGGCCAGCTACTTCTGCGTTCTTAGAGCTATCCCTGATACAATAAATATGTGTTAGCTATTATAATTATGTGGGCTGGGATTTAGCTCAGTTGGTAGAGCGCTGCTCTGCAGTCCCTGAGGTCCTGAGTTCGATTCCCAGCACTGCAAAAATGGGAGAAGGACGTGGCAACCCACTCCCAAGACAATCCTGAAACAATCTGCCATTGAAAACCCTATGAGAGTTGCTATGAGTTGGACATAACTGGAGGGCACCTAACAACAAGAACAACAGTTATAATTATTATTTTATTTAAATAAATCATTTAGGGTCTGTGTTTTCAGAACTACTGAATATCATTGCTTTTGCTTCAAACTATACTTTTTGTTGTAATTTTTTTACTTATAATTATTTTGTTTTCCTCATATGTCCAAGGATTTTGCAGGAAAATGTCTTCTAGAAGTTGATCTGTTTGAGCAGGGTGCCATGGTGTACAATTGTAATTCCAGCAAATTTGGAAGGTGAGATTGGAGGATCACAAGTTTGAGGATGGAGGCAGCCTACACAACTTATGGAGACTGTCTCAAAATAAAAAATAAAAATGAGGCTAGGGGTGTTGCTCAGTGTTTGAGCAGCTGCCTTGCATGAATGAGGCTTGAGTTCAACCCCTAAGTACTGCAGAAAAATAAATAAATAAATGTTGAATTATGTGAGCTACATCTTAATAATTCATTTTAATGAATCATCAGAGCATGTAGCATACAATTCTCTTTTAAAAACAAAATTGTTAATTTTATCCGTAATCCCATGGATTATTTGTTTTGTTTTAGTTGTTCCATGGATATAAGGAATTATTTCATGTATATAAGTAATTATTTCATTTGTGAAAATATTTAAGTCTTTCAATAGTGGTTGGTACATTAAATCCACTATATTTATTGTATTTTGGTAAATAAGATTTGTCAAAATTCCGAAAGAGATGTGTTGAATTTTCTGAATTGTAATTATTTTTAGACAATCTTTGGATAATTTGCTTTTTATAGTTATTTTATGTCTTGTTCAATATGTGAAGGTTTAAACCTATTATATATTCCTGGAAATACAGTTTTTGAATCATTGTATATTGGCTTTTTTTCCTTCTCAAATGCTTTTTTATGAATCCCCTGTATTGTAAATATTTTTGTTTTCTGTTATTTATAATTATTTAAGAATATTTTGCCCATCCCTTATTTCAAATTATTTTTATCACTTTTATTTTTGTTTTATTTTTTGTAAACAACGTGTGTGGATTTTGCTTTTACTCATTCTATCAATTATCCCTCTCTAATCTGGAAATTCAGCCTGCTCACACTTGGTGTTATAAATGATATAATTGTTTTTATTACTTGCATTTTATTTTATGTTCTCTATTTATTTTATGTGGCTGTTGTTTTCTTTTTTCCTCTTTATTAGTTTGCCAACCCTAATGCACTTGTGTTATTTCCCTTTTTTGCCTTCCTAATTAAGTTCTACTGTGTTTTTCAATATGTAGTACTCATCTTTCCTTTCTGAATAATCATAATTTAATTTACTGTTTTTCTCTGTTGAGGTAATGAAGAAACTGACTTATCCTCTGAATACAATCCAAGATAAAAGTTTTAGAGAACATTAACTTCTCCCTTCTGTCTTTTGTCTTGTATGTTACTCAGGATAAACTAGGATTTACTATGGAGAAAAATGCTAAAGTGCCCATTGTTTACCATGATAATGTTTATTTTTCACTTAGACAAAGTCTATTACACAGTTAAGTAGCTCTGATGAGAAGCTTCTCTGAAAAGGGTGCACTGGCCTGGGTGTTTTCACTGTTTGATTTTACTGCCTCAGCAATGCCCACCTCAATCACTATGGAAAAAGAAGAGCAATGAAAGTTTCAAAGATTGTGTTTCAATGCTTTAATTCCACTCACATTTCATTGTACTGCATTAGTAACCTCACATAAGTGCAAGAAAGCATGGCAAATATTTTTTTTTTGTTTTTTTTTTTTTGGTTTATTTTTTCAAAAAGAAAATGAGGTGAATATATAGCATCTGATCTTACATTTCCACTCTTTTAAATTCTGGGTTTCTTGAAAAATTTTAAACTTTTAGTTTCAGGCTAGTATTTTACTAGATGTATCACCTTTGCTTGTAAATTGCTTCATAACACCTTTGTAAGGAGTTAGAAGCAGAAAGAAATGCTATTTTTCTTAAGGAGGGAAATTAATTTTGTATATTGGAAATAGGGAGGCTAAGGGGAAACAGTTATTGGAAAGCTATCATAACTGGTTTATAGTTCATACTCATAAAAGTGTTGGGTCAAGAATGCAGAGTTTAGCCAAATGAAACATGATGCCCAAGTGCAAGTTCCTCTTTCAGTGGCGCTGGGTGCAGTTTCTTTCTTATATCACTGATGGTTTGTTAAGAAAAGTTGGATGCAAAGCAGGGTGTAGAATTACTCCAATGAGAAAGAAGTATGGGAAGGCTTTAGAGAAAGTATGAATTTTCAGGCAGTGCTTTGGGATTGTAAATAAAAAGAAATTGTTAAACCTAGGCGCTTGATAACTTCTTAGTTATTGCAGAACTATTGTATCTCACACAGAATGCTTCATGTTGGTGAAAATTAACCATTGCTGGTAGATTTACCCATTTAAGAGAAAATTCTGGGACTCAGGATAGTAGGTTTTGTGATTTGTCTTACATATGAATATGCTACTTTAAGTTCTTTTTCTCACTCTGCCACCAAAGTTATTGAGCCCATTTGAATTTGATAGGATAGGCCTGTAGCTGTAGCCCGGTGGCATCTGATCCCCTCAGATCTCAGAAGCTAAGCAGGGTCAGGACTGGTTAGTACTTGGATGGGAAACCACCTGGGAACATCAGGTGCTGTAGGCTTGGGAGAGGGACCCAGCAGCCCACTCCTAAAAATTAATCTGCCATTGAAAACCCTATGAACGACAGGATAGGTAGAAGAGAACATCAAAAATTGGTTTTAGTATTTATCCTATTCATTTACATATATACACAGTGTCTTGTATATATGTAAACAAAGATAGATGTTTGTGCTTATTGTTAGGCACTCCATTTTTGAGACCGATAGTCTTATATTATTTTTATTTACTTAAAGGAATGTATCAAATATGTTCCAACTAACCAAGATTTGCATAGTGCTATCTTTATTTAATGACATACTACTACTGTCTCCCTCCTCCAGTACTTGGGGGGTTGAACCCAGGGCCTTCTACATGCTAGGTAAGTGCTCTACCACTGATCTGCACCCCTAGTCCCACTTTCCTCCTCCTCCTCCTCCTCCTCCTCCTCCTTCTTCTTCTTCTTCTTCTTCTTCTTCTTCTTCTTCTTCTTCTTCTTCTTCTTATTATTATTATTATTATTATTTGCAGAACTGGGAGTTGAACCAAAGGCCTCACGCTTGCATACTTTGCAAGTGCTGAACCACTGAGCTGCACCCCCAGCCCATTTTTTTTTACTTTTTGAGACAGGGTCTCAAATTATGCAGACTGCCTCTGGTTTTGAACTTGTGATCCTCCTGCCTCTGCCTCCGGAGCCACTGGGATTATAGGCATGTGCCACCATGCCTGGCTCCCTTTTTTACTTTTTAAATTTAAGACAGTGTCTTCTTAAATTGTGAAGGCTGCATCTGAATTCTAACTTCCAAACTTCTTGCTTCAGCTTCTGGAGTAGCTGGGATTACATGCATGTGATACAGCACTCAATTTACTATGACTGTTCTTAAAAATTGGATCCTTTTTTCTCAGTAGGCTATGACCTACTAATGACTGAACTACTGTTATTTGACCATCTTATTTTTGTACAGATATGAAAAAAATATATAAGCATCATTCAATGATAAGGTACTGTTCTTTCCGTTGGGATGTTTGAAAGATTCTCTACTTGTATTTATTGCTCAGGATTTTTAAAATAATACATCTGTATTACCATATATACGTGTGTGTATATATGCGTATGTGTGTGTGTATATATATATTTGTTGTTGTTAAGTGCCATCACTGACTCATAGTGACCCTCATAGGGTTTTCAATGGCTGATTGTTTTAGGATTGCTTTGGGAGTGGATTGCCATGTCCTTCTGTTTTTGCAGTTCTGAAGATAGATCCTGGGTCCTCAGAGAGTGAGAGCAGCGCTCTACCAAGTGAGCCAAACCCCAGGCATGTATATATATATATATATATATATATATATATATATATATATATATATATATATACACATATACATATACATATGGGGCTGGAACATTTAAAAACTATATACATAACTGTTAATTGCTGTTGAGTCAGTGTCCAGCTCACAGTGTCCCTTTTACGACAGAAGAAACACTATTGTCATGCTTCTCTGCAAGTCATAGGGTTTTCAATGGCTAATTATTTTTTGAGAGTGGGCTGCTGGGTCCTTCTCCCAGGCCTACAGAACCTGGTATTCCCAGGTGGTCTCTTATCCAAGTAGCAACCAGGCCTGACCATGTGTAGCTTCAGAGATCTGAGGGGATAGGATGCCATAGTGATAAGGCTGCAAGATTTGTATATATTCAAATCTTGTTTAAAATTCAATGAGCACTTTCAAAATGAAGAATCTGGTTGATCTTTTTATGCAAGGATAATAAGTCCTTTATTACTTGCTTAGTTGTTTTGCTTTTCCTTCTGCTTATTCTGAAATATCCACATTTGGATGCTACATGTTTTTGTAATTACTCTCTGATTCTCATGTGTCTCTTTATTCGCTGTTTTTTTCTTTATTTTGACACATTTTGGAATTGCACTTTGCATTCTAATTCACTAATTCTTTTTTTTTTTTTTGTAGTAATGAGGGTTACTTCATTACTATGTAATGAGGGCTTCCCACTTGCATGCTTTGCAAGTGCTGTGCACTGAGCTGTACCCCCAGCCCATTTTTTTACTTTTTGAGACAGGGTCTCACTAAATTATGCAGACTGCCTCTGGTCTCGAACTTGTGATCCTCCTGCCTCCACCTCCCATATTTCTGGGATTGCAGGCGTGTGGCATTGCACACAACCCCTAATTCACTATTTCTTAATATTGATCTATTTTTTTTGTAGTTCACTGATTACATTTAAAATTGTAAGATTAGTTAAAAATAATATGAATATATTCTTTATTTAAATTTTTTGAGACCACTTACTGCTTTTTTTATTTCAAAGCTCACCTGAGTACATCAGTTTAATTCACTTGTTCTGGGTATTCATCTTTTTCTTTTCTTTCCTTTTTTTCTTTTTTTCCTTTCTAGTACCAAGGGTTGAACCCAGGGCCTCACTTTGCATGCTTTGTAAGTAGTGTATAACTGAGCTGCACCCCAGCCCATTTTTCTACTTTTTATTTTGAGACATGGTCTCACTAAGTGATGAAGGCTGCCTCTGATCTATAACTTGGGATCCGTCTGCCTCTGCCTCCAGAGTCCCTGGAATTATAGGCTTGAGCCATCGTGCCTGGCCCTGGCTTTTTCTGTGTTTTTTGAATATCTGTCTTAAATCATTGTTTCTCTTTATAGCTCAGCGTTGTTTTGTAACATCAATTGCAATCCATGCCATTAGTTGGCAAGCATGACTGTTCAGGATCAAGGACTGAGATTCCCCATGTGTTCATCAGCCAGCATAGTTAGGCATTTCCAGAATCAAATGTGAGCATGCCACAGAGGCTTTCCCCAAGATGACTGATAGCATTTTGGTGTCTCTTGAGCTCTTTCTTCCATGGTCAGGAACATCATTTGGGTTTGTGCAGTTGTCATAATGCATACAAATGATAACTGTGGGGATGACAAGGACTTGAAAAAATCAGCATGCCTTATGCTTCTATGGCTAAGCCATGTGCCCTAAAAAGGAGTGCAGCCAGCTTTTTCATAATGTATATGAAGGTCCCAAATGGAATAAGTGGCCCTCTTTAAAATTTTACCCATGTTTTCAAATCAGAATAAAATATTGCTTATTTCTCCATATCCTTGCTTATAGTGCATAGTACCTTCTTTTTAATGTTTCCAATTTAAAATCTGAAAAAGTGATAATACATTTTTCTTTAATTTGAAATATTTTGAGGGTGATTGAGCATTTTCTCGTAAATTAATCTTTATAAATATGTGTTCTTAAATTGCACCTTTAACTGGGACATTTGTCTTTTGCTTATTGATTTATAAAATGTCTTTTATGGTAAAAACAATAACTCTATCATGTAAATGAAACATTATTTTTCCCAGAATGTAACTCAGAACTCAGTAACAGAGGAAAGAATCAGCACTAGATAATGAAGAAAAAGATAGCTTCTAGGGTTTTATATGATTTACTGAACCTTTGCCAATTCCAAGGCTCATCATGCAGCATGAGCTGTGTGAATGACTCCCAGAATCACATGACCAAACTGGACAGCCATGAATGCTACTGTTCCTGCCTAACTCAAAAGCCTCTTTCTGGATTGGAAAGCAACTACTCCATAGTTCAGTCAGAGCCATCCTTTTTCTTGTACCACTCTACCTTTAACTGATAGCTGATTTTAGTTATTATTTACATTGAACTGCATAATGAAAGCCAGAAGCCTACTTCCAAGGGAGCAGGTAGGTAAACAGATATAGCCTATGTAGAAGACATGTGATGAACAGGTTGTAATGAATATTCTGTTGGTCATTGGCTTAATTTTTCATGTCATATAGCCACAAATCACCAGTGTTTCCATAGTAGAAAACTTTTTGTGCCATTTTCGAGAAGTAATTATATAGTCTGGATTTTAAAAATATTTTCCTTTAGTATTATTTCTAAGATACTTTGAAATAATGAACTATTTTTGAAATTTTTCTATGTTTTCAAAAGCATTTTATAGACAACAATGAACTTTTATTTACTATTCTGTTCCATCAGTTCACTAATATTTCTCATAGACTTAAAATATTTATCAGTTTTATTGAAATATAATTCATATATAAAATCTGCTTGCTTTCAGTGGACATAAAAATATCATTACTATGTTTACAGAATTGTACTACTATCACTACAAACCATTTTTAGATTTTTATCACCATCTCAATCACTTCCTATTAACTGTGTAAGACATTTTCAACTTTTGACGTCCAGAATTATAAAATTATTAATTTATGCTGTTTTAAACCACTGAATTTCTGGTAATTTGCTATAGCAATGATATAAGACAAATACAATTGGTTATGCAATAAATTTATGATTAGCTAAGTGACTAATTCTCAACTCATTTTGCCATATGGCTCTACCACTTTATGTCTACTAACAAAGTGTTAGGGTTCTAGTTTCTTTACATTCTTTATAAAAGTTTATATTACCTGTCTTTTCTGTTACAACCTTTCTTCTGGGTATAAAATAGTATCATACTGTCTTTTATATTTTATTCCATATTGACAAATGACATTGATCATATTTTATGTGCTTATTGAATATAATGTCTACTTATTTGGTGAAATGTTTATTAAATTGTTTTACCATTTTAAAATTGTGTATGTCCTATTGAGTTCTAAAACTCACATGATCTCGAAACTTCATATACATATTTATTCTTCTACTTCTAAAACTTGTCTTTTTCACTTTCTTAGTGGTCTTTTCTCTCTTTTCACCCAAAGTCCTATTTGTGAAACTGTTGCCTAATACAAGATCACAAATACATACTTTTTCTTCTAAGAGTTTTAAATCTAAATTAAAGTCTGCAATCCATTTTGAGTTAATTTTTGTGTAAGGTATGAGATGCCTTTTGGTATCTCATTCTCTAGTTTCTTAATTCAGTTCCATCAAACATAATTACTCTTTATCAGTGCTTCTCTTAATTATTAGATTTGTATAGTTTGGAAATTGGCTTGTGTATATCCTGCTAATTTGTACTTTTAATTAAAAACGTTTGGATGCTTTTCATTTTCATATAGACATTAGGAGCTAATTTTTGTTCTCTTCAAATATTTTTTCAAAAGGCAATCTATGATTATTGATAGTTTGATTCAATCTGTATGTTGATTTGATAAACATTATTACTTAAAAACATTTTCTATACATGTGAACATGACATATCTCTCCATTTTCCATCTATTTAGATTTATTTTTTTACAGTACTTGGGGGTTGAACCTAGGGCCTCACACATATTTTGCAAGTGCTTTTCCACTGGGCTGCACACCAAACCCTTCCTTTAATTTTTTTATCTTTAGACTAGGTCTCACTAAATTACACAGGCTGCCTTTGGCCTCAAACACATAATCCTCCTGCCTCACGCTCCTGAGTTGCTGGGATTATAGGCATGTGCCATCATGTGCAGCTCAAAAAATTTTGATAATGTTTAGTGGTTTTCAAAATATAAATGCAGAATCCTTTATTAAATTTCTTCCTATTACTTTGTTAGTACCAAGTAGAAATATAACTAATAATGTATATAGGATCCTGTCATTAGTTAAGAGAACAGATTTACTTCTCTCTTTTCAGATTGAATGATTTTATTTACAGTATTCCCTGATTGCACTGGCTAAGACCTTTAATGTAATGGTTAATAAAAGTTATGAAATATATACTTATATTCTTCCAAGTTATGAGAGAAAACATTCAATGTCTTAAACCTATGCATTACTAATTTTGGGGTTTTCCTTATATAGCTTTCATTGCATTGCGGAAAATCTATTGTGTTTCTAGTTTTTTGAGCTTTTGTTGTTTTTTAGTTAACGGATAATGACAGGTGATAGATTTTGTGATTTTCTGCATGTTTTGAAATTATTGAGTAGCTCTTGCCCTTTATTACTATGATGTTTATATTAATTATTTTTAGCCATTACTCCTACCTTGCTTGGATATAATTTCTAGTACTTTTTATGTTTGCTAGACTTGATTTATATTTTGATGAGAGTTTTTGCATCTGGGTTCCTAAGGAATATTGATTTCTAATTTTCTTTTCTTGTCATATATTTGAAGGTTTTGGTGTTAGAGTAATACTTATCTCACAGAGTGATTGGGGAATGTTCAATCCTGCTAGTTTTCTGGAACAATTTGGGAGAATTTGGTATTATTTAAGTTTTGGTAGAATTCCTCTACAAAGCCATATGAGCCAGTAGTTTTCCTGAAGAAATATTTTAAATGTGATTTTTAGTTGATAATTCCATTTCTGTATTGCTTTAATCTTTCACATTTTCAAATTTCTATTAAAGGTTTTAAGGTTTCTAATCATTCTCTCTATGGTCTGTATTATGTTATTGAGGACATTAATAATCTTTTAAATCTCACTTATAGTACTTTTCAGATATTTATTTGCCATTTTCATTACAGTTTTCAAATTTTTTTTAGTTATGCTTATTTTTATAGTGTAACTTTGCATACTATTTACTTAATTTCCACACTTCTGTTTATTTTTCTCCTTTCATCCTTTTTACTATGGTTAAATTTTGCTGTTCTTTTCTACCTAATGGGGAAATTTGATTAGTAATAGCTTATCTTCTTTCCTACTATGTACATGCAAAGCAACAAATGTCTCTCAAAGTATACATTTGTTTCATCTTTCTATTGTAATATGTCATGTGTTCTTATAAATCAACTGACACTATTTTCCAATTATGTAATGATATTTATGGTTGTCCCATTCATTGTGGGGTTGATTTGAAACTGTGAGAATCTGTCATAGTGTGAGAATCTGTCATCTTTTTTACTGATTTCTACTTTAATTCAATTTTGGTCACTCACCATGACTTAATTGTAGGCCAGGGATTAATTTGGTAAATATTAAATATTCTTTGTACTATGTGAATTAGCCAACAATGCAAAACTTGTATTATGTAGTTTAGCCACCATTCTATACATTTCAATGAGTGTATCATTTAATAATCTTTAATTATATTATGTCCTTGGATTCTTTTACCTTGTTTCTCTATCATTTATCAAGAGATATGGAATGAGATCTGTAGTAATGATTGGAGATTTGTCTCTTTCTCTTTTAGTTTTATCAACTTGTGAGTGTGTGTGTGTGTGTGTGTGTGTGTGTGTGTGAGTGTATGTGTGCAACTATATTAATGGTTGCATATTTAAATGTGTTCCATCATTTAATTGAATTGATACATCTTTCAATATTAAATGTTCCTTATTATCTTTTAAAACTTTTCATCTTATTTTCTATTTTGCCACATCAATTTTTTCTTTGTGATGTATGGCATGCATCTCCTCATTCTTTTTCTTTTAACCTTTTCTCTCTCTGTATTTAATTAATATCTTCTCTTATAAATGGCATATGATTCTGGGACTTTTTTATTTGTTTCTTGTTAACTAGTATGTTGTTTCTGTTAACTAGTATGAAAATCTCAATATGTTACTCAGAATATATAGTATTTTATTTTTAGTATAAATCCTGATATTCTTTTGTTCTTTAGATTAATCAAGTATTTTTGTAGATTATTTTCTCTATTTACATTTGGTTGTTCATTATGCTGTGTTATATCAGTTATCCTTACCTACAAAGAGTATGCTTTATTTACAGAAGTCTTTCATAAATTAATATCCTCCTTGCTTCTTAAGTCATGCAAGTACCAAAAAGTTCAACTGCAGTTATCTTTTCTGTGTTTGGTATATTTTACATATATTTTTTACTTTGTGTGTGTGTGTGTGTGTGTGTGTGTGTGTGTGTGTGTGTGTGTGTGTGTGTGTGTTATCAACTCCGAAAAGTAACTCTTATATGTGTTTTGAATGGTCAGTTTTTTATATTTACCTTTTCAGTGCCCTTAACTTTTTTGTGCAAATTTATACATTATCCTTAGTTCAGTTTTATCTCATGATTTTCCTGTCACTTTTCTGGGTTATTTTCCTAAATAGCCACATTTTTATTTTTAACAAGTCATCTGTAAATATCAATGTGTTTTGATACTTATTAAACTGTATTTGGATTTCTTAGGTTTACCATTAAACATCCTCAATGTCATACTTTTTAACATAATCTATAATTTAATTTTTATATATCTTAGTTCAAAAATTATTTAAAGTGTTTTGGATATTTTTAAAGTTTAAATTAAATTTGTCTTGTAACTGATACATAAAAGATAAATCATACATATTAATGAGGTAACACATTTCCTTACACACACACACACACACACACACACACACACACGTGTGTGTGTGTGTGTGTATCAGGTTAAGGATATCTGTCTCCTCAAACATTCATCATTTATGGTAAAAATTTCAAAGTTACTTCTTCTAACTTTTTGAAATACACAGCACATTATTTTTGTCTGTAGTCACTACTATACCCTAGCGCACCAGAACTTCTTACTCCTTTCTAAATGTAACTTAGTAGCCATTGATTAATCCTCCCTCAAACTTCCCTCACCAGTACTCGCCTAGTCTCTGGAAACCACCATTCTTTTATAAATGTTCATGAGATCACTCTTATTAGATGCCACATATGAGTGATTTCATGCCATACTTGTCTTTGTATGCTTGGCTCATTTCAATTAACATGATATTGGGTTTCATTGTGTTGTCATAAATGATGGGATTTCATTATTTTTATGGTTGAATAGTATTCTTTTGCATACATGTGCCAAAATTTCTTCATCTAGTCAGCAGTTGCTGGATATGTAGGTTGCTTCAATTTTTTAGCTGTTGTGAATAGTTCAGAAATAAATGTTGGACTGAAAATTCCATTGGACATACAGATTTCATTTACTTTGTATAAAAATCCACTAGTGGAATTGTAATTCTAATTTTAATTTTTAAAGAACCTCACTACTCTTTTCCATAATGGCTGTACAAGTTTATATTCCCATGGAGAGTTTGCAAGGGTTCTCTTTTCCCTATTCCCTTGCTTTGTTGTTGTTAGGTGCTGTCATGTCTGACTCATAACAAGCCTCAGGGTTTTTGATGGCTGCTTGTTTTGGAATTGTCTCAGAAGTGGATTGCCACATCCTTCTCCCATTTTTGCGGTGCTAGAAATCAAACCCAGAACCTCAGACACTGAGCTAAATCCGAGCCCACTCCCCTGTTAGCATTTGTGAATTCTGATGATCAATTCATTTTTCTCTTTTTGTTCTTAATTTTTCCATATTCCCTATTGTAGTAAAGGAATAGGACCCAGCCATGAGTCAATTGAAACTTAATTCATATTTTCCAGCAGTTAATCAATCTTAGACAGCACTCAGTGGATAATGAATTGTATTCCAAGTCTTCTGTAATGTCATTTATTTCATTTTCTCTAGTGATTCTGTCAAATTCTTCGGGAGACACATCAAATTGATTATAATTTGTAAATATGTTGTTTATATTTTAATTTTTCATTGTGCCTATCAATGCAATATTTTTTATCCTATAAATGCATATATTAGTGAAGTGTAACATTTAAAATATGAAAATGTTCAATCTGAGCCTATAATTTCCCCTAAAATTATGTAGTGGGATTTCATGAATGTTAGTCTTAGCTACAATATGACTTTTCCTTGAACTGACTGATTGGTCCAAATTGCATTGTACATAGCATATTGTCTCTAAACTATCTGGGACTACCTCTAATTCTAAAGATCACATATTAGTTATTTTGGCTTTTTTGTTTGCATTTTTGAGGACATTAAGGGTGGAGAAGTATAAAACTATAAATACTTTGGAACATTTTTCTGAAGCTTTGCTTGTGTTCTTATTGACAACCCCACTGTCTTTATTACATGATAGGAAGAGAATACATATTATATTGACTAACATGGCTAACATTGATTTTTTTATTGTTTTGTAAAGTGTCTTAAAACATTTCTGAGATCATGAATTATTTTTCTGGAAGAGTTTTGAGAATTTATTAAGACAGAAGAAGTAATAAAAACAATAGTCACCACTATTTACTATGTCTCTAATATGTGCTAGGGAGTTGGCCATATACTTGACTTAATTATTCTCATTTAATTCTTATACTGGCCCATAAAGGTTTTTTATTATGTTCATTTTTATTTTACCAACACAAAAACTGAAAATGAGAAAGGGTAGACATCTTTCCTAATTTCTCCAAATTTTAGTTACGCCTGTCCCCAGACACCACACTCTTCACCTTATGTTATGAAGCTATTTAATGAGAAATAATGTTTTTTGTCATGCACGTACTATCATGTATATTTAGAAAATATATTTATCAGATCTTGAAATCTGGAGAATACATTACCATGTAGATTTCATGATTCAGAGAATCATGGCTGAAAATATTTCTACTTGACTTCAAATATTCATTTATTCATTCATTTATCCATTCAGCTAATAATCATTATGTTATGTCTCTTGTTCTCAAAGGTAATAATCTGGGTGCTAAACATAATATAAAAATTAATTGGACTCATAATTTGCTTTGAGAGACTTATGGTTTATTAGAGAAACTATTATAAACCATGATACAACTGTATAAATATAAAGTTTTTAGCTTATGGAATACAGGAACACTATTTTGTTTTTGATTACCCAGTACCTTTATATATATATTTTAGCTCTACTCAAATGTTTTCCATAATGATTTTCTAGAATAGATGATAATCTCTGATTAACAATTGAGCAGTTTCCCATCATAATTTGTATTTTTGCAACTATTGTGTCTGTAATCTAACCACTAACTACCGTTTACTGTCTCCTCAATTTTACATATAGAACTTTAAAATCTTGAAAAAAAATTCCTTTTCAAATATATACACAATTTAAAATATGTCTTATTTGATCATCAGACTCAGTTTTATTAATAATATGTTACTATGGGATGCAGTATTTCCTGTCTTCAGTGCAGTGAAATGTTTAGGATTTTTTCAGTTTTCTGATGTTACTCTACTTGCAAAAGCTAGAAGCTTTGCAATGTCTAGGTATGTTATCTGGGCAAGGAAAAAAATGGTCTTGTATACAAATTATATAGCTTCTAAATTAAAGATTCTATTCAATTTCTTTTTCCAGATTTTGGTAGTGCCTGCCCTCTTTATGCCACTGTATATTTACATGGCCATATTAACTATGGTTTCCTTAAAGAAATTTTCAGAAATTATTTATACTAACCCATGAGATATTAAAAATTACTGATTATTTCAAGTACCAGAGATACATATTAAATACAAATTAATATGCCTCTAGTTTATCATCCAAAAATATGAATATTGGATGCTAAGAAAATTCTATTTTTCATAGCCAAATTCAAAGCACAGGAAGAAAGGCACGTGATAAAACAACATATGAGGGATGAATGCCAATTGCCACTCAAAGGACCAAACAAATTTTCAGAGTATAATATACAATCAGGAAACTAGAACAAAATTGTATTTTCATTGTAGAGAAACAATTTAAATCTTGCTACATTTACACATGTTGACGGAAAAACATGTAGCTGAATGACTGTCAGTACAGATGGATTTGTCTATAAATGGACATATTTCGGGAGGATTATAATGATCTACACTACTTTCCTTTTAATGAGCTA
>VMDO01028308.1:0-24002 GCA_007922755.1 Pedetes capensis
AGGAAAACTGAGGCCCAGCTGTGGGTCAGACATCTATAGTCATGGGAGGAAAACTCATGCCTAGCTGTGGGTCAGACATCTACAGTCATGGGAGGAAAACTCATGCCCAGCTGTGGGTCAGACATCTACAATGATGGCAGGAAAACTCATGACTAAATGTGGGTCAGACATTTACAGTCATGGAGGAAAACTGAGGCCCAGCTGTGGGTCAGACATCTATAGTCATTGTTCTCTAAGGCTACAGAACTGGAAACCGGAATAATGGATAGAAGCTTTCTAAAGAAGACAATGGGACCTATTATATCTAAACAGGCTGGATTATTCACCTGTCAGTCAGTACTGCTTAACTTCTGCGTTATACTCTGATGTGTTATGGATGCTGAGCAAGAACATGCATTAGCAATTCAAGTAAATGCTATTATATAGTTTAAGTGGAAAACTAAAAACAAAACGAAGCGAGCCTGAGGAGTTAATCTCTACCAAAAGGGTCAGTTTATTCACTAGGCAAATACTCTCTGAGTATCCAGCATATGCCTGGATGTGGGCCAGGCATATACACGTGATAGAACAATGATGAAGGTCTCAAGTTCCTTAAGGTGTATTTCACCTAAAAACAAGTAAGAAATACTTTGTTGGAAGAGCTCCATGATTATTATGACAAAGCATTTTCTCGTGTGCCTTTGACCTTAATTTGACCTTTGTAAGAATCCTGTAAGGCAGGAAGTTCACGATACTATACTCATCCCTCCAATCCATGGTTTCACATTTCTCTGTTTCAGTTACTCATGGTCAGAAAATAAATGGGAAATTCTCTAAGTAGACAATTCGTAAGTTTTGCGGTGTACCATTTGAGGTAGCATGATGAAAACTTGAGCTGTCCCATTCTACCCTGCCCAGGAAGTGAGCATCTCTTTGACCAGTGTATCTACACTGTATATGCTACCCATTCATCCGTCACTTAGTAGCCTTTTGACTAAAAGACCATCTGTAACAGTGTATCTGTGCTTGTTTCATGTAGCCCTCATTTAACAAAGTAACAAAGTGCAAGAGTACTGAAGGGAAGTCAGCAACAGGGCGTAAAACATGGAAGGAGAGATTAACTCTGGTACCATGCTACCACGTATATAGGAAAAAATATAGTAGATAGAGGTGTAGGTACTATCTGCAGTTTCAGGCATCCCCTGGAGGTTTTGGAATGTCCCTTTGTATTATAAGAGGACACTGAGGCTTGCAGGTTTACTTGCTCCAGGGCAGGGGTTGGTAAATTCTGCCCCACCATCTGTTTCTCTAAATAAAGCTTTATTGGTACACAGCAATGTCTTTTGGTTTACAGATTGCCCATGGCTGCTTTCCCATTTTGACACGACAGCTGAGTAGATGTGTAGACAGAGATTAAGTACCAGAATGCTGGAGGTGTTTACTACTGGACACTTGGCAGAAATACTGCAGAAAATGAAATATCTACTGCTGTGGGGCATACACGCAAAAAGGAGTGAGTGGAGTTGGTCTTTTCACTCATATTCATGTTCTTTCTCACACGCTGCTAAACACAGTGATGCCTAACTGGGGGAGCAGGGAAATTGGCAATGTCTTCTAAGGGCTGAGGGAGAGGTGGACAAGGAGAGGTCAATGTGGTTTGAAAGTGTTTACGTTTGCAAATCTACCTTTGATTTCATGACACAGGCTACAAATAGTTGTGCCCAGAAGAATGATATTGATTAATAATTCTTAAAACAGAGGAGAAAGAGGGACAGGAGGTGCAGTGGGACAGAGAGAGAGGACTTCTGGGAAATAGGTGAGAATCTCCCATCTGGAATATAGAAAAATAGGAGGGGAGAAGAGACGGGTAAGATTTTCAAATCAAAGGAAGACAGGTTAAAACACCTTAAAAAACAAGTTGAGAAACATTGCTGTATTAAACTGAATAATATTCTTAGCACATTGCTGACTTTCTGAATTTCTGAAAGTTGATCAAAAATGGTTACTCCCAAATTCAAAAGTTATTTAGCAGTTAGCAATCTATAAATGCCACATAAAAATATTCCCCATGAAACGAAAAAGCAGTTAAAAATTAAATAGGCAATATAAAACGAGTGTAAAACATCACTGAAAATTAGGAGTTTCCATTTCAGAGTAACTACACATTGGCACTCAGATTTCCACCTCCCAAACCCACTTGGTCATGAGACCTGCTACCACTGTTTTGGAGAAGAGTGATTGGGCTACATTTTCATGAGAAATGCCTCAGTCACAAAGAAATAGGAAGCTAAAGACTAAAGAAATAACTATCTAAATACACAAGAACATACAGTATTCCACAGTTATTTTTCACAGATATGTCCATAATATAAGGATTAGTAATCCACATCACAAAAACTTAGTGGCTGAAAAATAAGATGACAATTTTCAAAAAACATTCTTTTGATATTATAGAGTCAAACTATTACCTGGATTCTTAGGGGAAAAAAAAAAAAGAAACAGCACAAATCCTATAGCTTTCCTTCTGATTTACATATAGCGTTTCTGCAGATGCCTACTCCTATATTCAGTCATTATCCAATGCTGATGCTATGTCATCAAACATAGAAGCCAGGTGCTGTGCTGCACAGCTTTATCTCAGGAGGCTGAAAGAGGAGGAAGATGAGTTGGAGGACAGAGGGAGCCTGTGTAACTTAGCAAGACCCTGTCGCAAAAGATAAAAAAGGGCTGGGAGTGTGACTCAGTGTGCCTGGTATGCATGAGGCCCTGGGTTCAACTCCCCAATACCAGAAAAAAAAAAAAATATATATATATATATATTAGGAACTCTTCTTGAAATTCTCATTCTTGTTCCAAATCAGTAATCTGTGAAAGCTTGGCCTATTGGCGTGAACATTCCTGTGGCTTATCTTATCACTGGAAAGAGTTCACAGATACCAAACAAAAATTCATTAGTTAATAATAAAGATATAGCTTGAATTTATTTTCATTCATGCATTTATCAATTATTAATGAGTATCTACAAGTAAAATTAGTGTGTAAAAATCATCTCATACAATGAAGCCAAAGCTAGAAAAACTATAACAATAATGAAGGAAAATGAAGTAATCTTCAAAGACCGCTCCTATTTCTGTAGTGCTGAGAATAAAACCCCATGCCTCCAGCATGCTAGGCCAGTACCATACTACTGAGCTACACCTCCAGCCCAATGTCAGACTACCTTTGACTACTAGTTGAATTTAGAAAGGATTCATACTGCTATTTGCTGTGGTTTATATTAATCTTAAGGCTGTAGCTGTAGCTTTGTGACATCCAATCCCATCAAATCTTGGAAGCTAAGCAGGGCGGGGCCTGGTTAGTACTTGGATGGGAGACCGCCTGGGAACACCAGGTGCTGTAGGCTTGGGAGACGGACCCGGCAACCCACTCCAAAAACAATCTGCCATTGAATAGCAGAGAAGCACTGACAAGAAACACTGTTTTGCCTGTTGTACATAGGGTCGCCATGAGTTGGATACTGACTTGATGGCACCTAATAACAACAACGTTAATCTTAAATCTTGTTAATTATGATGCTTCTAAGTGATTGATAAAAGAAATTTTAATAGAAATATTGGGTCCACATATATACTTTAATAAGATCCAGCACGTTTATTGCATATTTGTAGCAGATGTGGAAGCAAGGGTGCTGTGTATTTAGTAAAACTCATTCAAGAAGAGTATAGATGTTGTCCCTCTTGGCTGCAACACACTTTCTCCGCCTTCCATGATCCTTGGCCACCAACACAGAAGTTATGCCCTGGCTCTCTTCCCTCTTCTTCCACTTCCACCTCCCTTGCTTCAGGAAAACCACCAAAGCCAGAAAACAAATCCAAACCTGAGCTGCATGAAAGCATTACCGTCTAGAAAACGAGAGGATTTTCCTGCACGACTGAAATTCTTGTGTAATTTAGATCACATAAAAAGCTCACGCTCACAGTAAAACCACACATTTATAGCAGCATTCACATTTCCCTGAAGATGGAAAGGAGAGAGTCTAGAAAACGACTTGGCATAGAAATTCTGCTGAACAGTGGGAGATGATCGGGTCTACAGAAAATCGGTAACAAGCCTGGAAAGACAGTTACAAATTGACATTGGCATGAAGCGGGCAGGGTCTCTCCAGTGCTTTTTCAATCTGCATGTGCACGGGGTTCCCTCCTTGCAGACTCCACTAAATGAACACTTTGTTGTTGTTGTTGTTGTTGGGTGCCGTCGAGTCAGTATTCGATTCATAGCGACCCTCATAGGGTTTTCAATGGCTGACTGTTTCGGGATTGTTTTGGGAGTGGATTGCCAGGCCCTTCTCCCATTTTTGCGGTGCTGGGAATAGAACTTGGGACATCGGAGACGGCAGCGCAGCCCTCTACCAACTGAGCTAAATCCCAGCCCTGAATGAATGCTTTAGGGGGATTTAAATTTCAGTCCGATGGGTAATGATGGCATGCCTCCTAAGTGCGGATACCAAGCGACTGACAAGGCATTCTCCTGGGACCCTGCCAAGGTCAAGGGGCTTGGGTGAGATGCTTTGCATCCACTGCACAGTTCCGGGAGTGTTGGTCTCTTGCCATCTTTCACATCTGTGCCCAAAGTATTCAATCAGGGCTGGGCATGAAGCTCACTCAGACAGCCCTTGCCCAGCTTGCACCAGGCCTGGGGTTCCATCCTTAGCACCATAAAGTCTTAAAAATACAGAACAAATGAATGAAACTATTCAATCACGTAAAGGAAAACTTCCTTAGAGATCTGATTTCTCCCATATGACCCTCGTGACCAACTGTAAACTTCCTGTTACACACAAGAGCAATGGAAGTAGGGTTGGACAAAAATAAAATTAAACACACACACACACACACACGCACACACGTATCTGCAGTTGTACCACTGTGGCATCCGATCCCTTCAGATCTCGGAAGTTTAGCAGGGTCAGGCCTCATTGGTTCTTGTATGGGAGACCACCTGGGAACACCAGGTGCTGGAGTCTTGGGAGACGGACCCAGTACTCCCAAAACAATCAGCCACTGAAAACCCTATGAATAGTAGCGAAGCACTGACAATACTGTTTCACTTGTACACAGGGTCGCTGTGAGTTAGATACTGACTGGATGGCACCTGACAACAACAACAAATACATATACAAAAAGGCAAAGTAGCACGAGAGGTACAGCAGAGAAAGAAGCATTAGAAAACACTGTGGGGTATTTGCCCCCTTCCTAGCTATGTGACTTTAGTGGAGTAGATGAACACATCTTCACCTCCATTTCCTCATCTGTGATATTGGGGCAGTAAACTCTACAGTAGGTATTAACGGACTCTTGTACTGCAAGAATGACAACAGTACTTCTATTTCTTTTTATGGTAGTAACAATACAGAGAATGGTCTAGTGAAGTGCCTGCTGCACAAACATGACTTAGGACCCGAGGCTTTCCACCTTACTATCTGACTGCCCCCAGGACGTGATCTTTGACCTCATGTTTCATAATGATTGCTGAAGTTCCAGTCGTTACAGCTAAGTCCAAGGAAACAAGACAGACAGACAAGAGCAACAGGAAAAGCATACAGTCTCCCTTCCTATGAGCACGACAGTATTTCAGTTTACATCTGCTTGGCCAACCGTTATATGGCCAGCCACAATTAGCTGCAGGAGAAACTGAGAAATGTAACCTTTTGGCTACATGGCACTAGACCCATTACTAAGGAAGAAGAGAGTGCGTGTTGAAAGATGATCTCGAGGCTCTCCTCCTTATCCCTCCTTCACAATACCGTTATTAGTATTTTCTGAGGTAATGGGGATTGAACCCAGGGCCTCGTGTACACTAGGCAAGTGCTCTAGCACTGAGCTACACTCCCAGCCCCTGTTGTTGTTATTTTTATAAAGGCAAAGTTTTCCATGACCCTAGAGCACCCTGGGTCCTGGGACTCAGCTATGTTCTAGCCTGTATTCCACTCCTCCTTCCCTTAGGTCCTATCTCCTAAAGTCATTTAACTCTACACCTATATCACACCCTCTTAGTCACCACCTCTTCATTTACCAACTCTAGCACCACTCCTGATTTCTTTTGTCCTCTGAATCCTCTTGCCATGTTTGGATGTAGATTGAGCATGTCCCCAGAGTCTCACAGTCACCAGGACAACAACCTGAGAGATGGTAGGCAGGGCATAGTGAAAGGAGGTTGTCCTTGGGGCAATGCCCCTAGAGGGGATTAAGACAGTTCTCATGGGACCCTAGCTAGTTCCTGTGAGAGTAAGTTATAAAAAGAGCAAGCCTGGAGCCTGGAGCGCTATGGCTTCTCATCTCAGCCTGGGACCTCTCTTCTTCACTCCTGCTTCTGCCACGATACTCTCTGCCTTGTTAGGAGGCAGCCAGGTTTCCTGGCTGAATAGTGAGTGCCCCCCAATCTTGGACTTTTGGTCCCCGTTACTGTGAGCAAAGTAAACCACATTTATTCATAATGTATCCAGCCTCAAGTATTTTGTTATAGGAACAGAAAACAAACTAATACACACCTCCTCACAGTAATGTATACCTTAGCATTTTGCTAACCACTCTGTCATTTTTACCATGACTTGTCAGGTAGTGTCAAGCAGAATCTGATTCATAGCAAACCAATGTACAACAGGACAAAACACCACCCAACCCTGCCACGTACATGATGTTTTTATGTTTAAGCCCATTGTTGTAGCAACCATGTTTCTTCTCATTTTGAGCCACAACAGCAAAAGGAGTCCCCGGGGCTTTACTCCCCTCCCATCATAAAGGTCCACTCTACTTTGAGAGGGCTGGGATTTAGCTCAGTGGGTAGAGCGCTGCGCTGCAGTCTCTGAGGCCCCGAGTCCAATTCCCAGCACCACAAAAATGGGAGAAGGGCCTGGCAATCCACTCCCAAGGCAATCCCGAAACAGTCAGCCATTGAAAACCCTATGACAGCACCTAACAACAACAACAACTACTTTGAGAAGGCAACTCTTCCCCACTTCTTTACTGAATCCCTTCCAGCCTAGGGGGCAAGGGGCTCATTTTCCAACACTATATTTGACAGTGCTTCTCTGTTATTCATAGGGTTTTCACTGGCTAATTATTTTGGGAGTGGGCTGCCAGGTCCTGCTCCCTACTTTGTTTTAGTCTGGAAACTCAGCTAAAACCTGTCCACCATAGGTAGCCCTGCTGGTATTTGAAAAACCAATGGCATAGCTTTCAGAATCACAGCAACACACAAGTCTCTACGGTACAAGAAACTGATCAACATGAGGGGGGTTGCCCTGACTAGAGCATATTATAAAGCAATACCTAGAAGTCAAATTGATTTAAGATTTCAGATCATTATAAAATTAAAGTTTGCAATGTGAAGCTGGTTTTGATAGCACTTATTAAAAATTTATATTCACTCAGGTACAGTGGCACATGCTGGTAATTTCAGTCACTCACGAGGCTGAGGCAGGAGGGTTACAAGTTCCAGGCCACAGGCAGTCTGGGCAATTCAGAGAGACCCTGTCTCTAAAGAAGAAATAAGGAAATGGGCTAGGGTTGCAGCTCAGTGGTAGAGCATTGAAAAGTACATGCAAAGATAATGTATTTGATATGATGTGTCTCTATACTATATGGTACACAGATGTGCTATTTGATTATAACATGCATCTCTGGTATATGTTAAATGGATACTGTATTTTATTACAAAATACATAACTCTGCTATGTGTTAAATAGATACAAATTGGGTTATAAGATGCCTATTTTTAGTATGTGCTAAATAGATACAGTGATTATGAAATATATACATTACAAATTATGTATCTCTGGCATATGTTGACAGATAACATATTGGGCTATGTAATGCATACCTCGTAGGTGCTAAATAGATACTCTATTTGATTATAAATATGTTAAGTAGATACTATATTTGATTATAAAATGCATATGTCTTCAATGTTTTAACTAGATATTATATTCCATTATAAAATGCAAATCTCTGGTATGTGCTAAATAGATAACATTGATTCAAAAATATGTATCTCTAGCATATGTTAATTAGATAACATATTTGGCTGTATAATCCATATCTCTAATATGTGACAGATACTATATTTGATTATAAAAACATGTTAAATAGATACTGTATTTGATTATAAAATGAAAATCTGTAGTATGCATTAAATAGATACTACATTTGAGTATAAAATACATATCTCTGGTATGAGCTACATGGATAATGTGTTTGATTATAAATATCTGTTAAATAGACACTGAATTTGTTTATAAAATGCATACCTATGGGTATGTGCTAAATAGATGTCTTTGATTATGAACACATATTAGATACTATATTTGGTTGCAAAATGTATATTTTTGATATGTGCTAAACAGATAATGTTTTTGATTATAAATGTGTGTTAAATGAACAATGTATTTGATTATAAATATGAGTAAAATAGGTATCACATTTGTTTATAAAAATGTTAAATATTATGTTCGATTATAAAATGCATATTTCAGGAATAGCCTGCAGCCACAGCCCTGTGGCATCTGATCCCATCAGATCTCGGAAGCTAAGCAGGGTTGGGCCTGGTTAGTACTTGGATGGGAGACTGCCTAGGAACACCAGGTGCTGTAGGTTTGGGAGACGGACCCAGCGACCCACTCCCAAAAATCAATCCGCCATTGAAAACCCTATGAACAGCAGAGAAGCACTGACAATACTGTTTCACCTGTTGTATGCAGGGTCACTATGAATCGGATACCAACTCAACAGCACTTAACAATAGCAAACAACAATTTCAGGAACGTGCTAAATTGATATTTTATCTCATTACAAAATGCATATTTCTTGTATGTATGAGAAACAGTACTGAATCATCAAATGGGTGTGTTGAATTCATACCCCTGAGGAGCTGACCTGGTACCCTAGGTACCACTGAGAACACAGTGGGGAACACAGAGGGAGCTTAGAGATTGTGGGACAGGCCTGAGCACAGATGTTGGATGGAGGCTCACGTCTAAGTGTCCCTGAGATAATTGGCCTTAAGTGACAGACCCAAGAAAGGGATCTGTCTTAGAATAAAACATGCTTCAGCTCTTGGTAAGCAGAGAGCCATAGAGAAGAGGGGATTGTCATCAGCAGAGGGGTTTCAGGGTGGGATGGAAAGAGGAATGTCAGCATTGTTTGGGGTACAGATGTGCAGAGCCTTTTTCCATTGGTTTCTTTTGTCTTGAGAAGACAGAGATGTATTGAGTAAGAGCCACTTTATGAGAGAGCATTTACAATTTCACTTCTGGCATTTTATATACGGCACTGTGAACAAGTCCTTACTATGAGAAGCAAGAGGTTGGAATTTAGCTAGTTGGTAAAGTGCTGCTCCGTACTCTCTGAGGACCCTGGTTTGATCCCCAGCACCACAAAAACAGGAGAAGGATGTGGCAATCCACTCCCAATACAATCCCAAAACAATCAGCCATTGAAAACCCTATGAAGATTGCTTTGAGTTGCACACGACTCAATAGCACCTAACAACAACAATAAGAGAGAAGCAAAAATCTTTCACTGCTTTCAAAAAAGTAAATATTACATAAAGTAAAAAAAATTAAAAGGTGGATAAACAAGAGCACTCTGTCAATCATGCTTGTCCACAATGTATTAGTCAGTTCTCATCCTTACAACAGAAAAACCAACCAAAGCAAACTTATGGGGGTGGGGGGCAGAGATTTACTGGAAGCTCACAGTTAGTGGATCATCCCATAATGGAGGCAGGACAGGCATGGCAGTGGCAGAGGCAGGGCCTGTGGGAGAAGACCTTATGGCACTGCAGGACAGGAAGTAGAGTGAGTGTGGAGCCACAGGTCTGGGATAAAAACGTCCACATTCCCACCCACAGGGACTCACTTCCTGCAAGCTAGACCATCCTCCCAAAGTTCACAACCTCCTGGAACAGTGCCACCATCTGGGGAACGAACATTAAAGCACATGACCTTCTGGGGGATGCCTTATATTCAAACTGTGACACACAAAACCTTGATGCTAAGGTCCCACAGCTCCTCATTTGATCTTTCATTTTTGCCTCTTAAATGGAAACAAAGCTATTTGGGCATAAAATGCATGCAAATGGATTTGGATCAGAGTAAGTATGAACTTGGATCTTTCAAAGGAAATGGATTAGTAAGGAGATTACAGCAATTCCTGGATTGTAACATTACCTGTCCTTTGTATTCCACTGCTCTCAGTCCTGCATAAATGGGCACGAAACTGCTGGCTAAGAGAACCTAAAATAAAGAGAGAGCTCACGAGTCAGGGCATTAACATTCAGATAATTAAGCTGATACATTATTTATTACAACACTCTTAATACCTGAAAAGACCCGAAAGAAACAGGTACAAGTTCACTCATGTTCTCAGAATCAATCAACTCCATTTAAGTAGAAATCAGCATTTTCAAAAGGTAAAAGATTTATACGATCTGAAGAGAAACCACAGTGTAAAATCAGCATTGTAATGATACGCAACCAAGCGACAGTGAAATTAGACTTCAGGTTAGCCTAAATTCTTGAGTATGTGCAGGTTGCAGTTGCAAATAAATTACTCATAATGTCCTTTCATATCGTTGTTGTTAGGTGCCGTTGAGTTGTGTCTGACTCATAGTGACTTTCATAGGGTTTTCAATGGCTGATGGTTTTGGGAGTACACTGCCACATCCTCTCCCATTTTTGTGGTGCTAGAGATTGAACCTGGGTCTTCAGGAAGTGCAGAGCAGTGCTCTGCCAACTGAGCTGAACCCCAGTCCCAAAGGTGCTATCACTAGCATGTTGTAAAAGGATAAACAAATTTTATAACCTATCTAGTACATGGTCAGGGCACAAATAGGACCCTGGGAAGTAGGGAGGCCAATTACGCTTTATCTTCTATTGAAAAGACTGTCATTTAGGATATTACCATTCCTTCCAACAGAAGAAGCTGAACTGTGATAGCTTTTATGAAATGTAAATGTTATATTTTGCAGTATAGTTTCCAAATCGCTGATGAGTGTTCTATCTGAAAACATACAGCATTAGATACTGAATATTTGAGCTACAATCATTCAACTGATATGTGGAAGACTCCATGGCTGTTTATTGTCCAAAGATTTCATGAGTTTTTTTTTCTTCAATATACATTATTCAGAAATGGATTATGGTCCAAATAATGATGTACAAATCATGTCTTTAGAATCATTTAGAACTCAGAAGGCATTTTCCTCAAAGAAATACTATCATAGGTATGATATCGAGGTCAGTTCTTAAAAGCCCACTTATTCTGAACGGTCACTAAACTACAGACTCAGGATGCAGTGTGACAGGATTTCTATGGGAAAATCTCTGAGTTGCCCTCCATATAGGGAGAACCTATTCGTTCCAGGGTTACTTTGGCGTCTGGCATATGCTTTCTCCTGAGGTGGTTCTTCCTTGAACACATGTCCTGGCTCTTCATGATCAAAATTAATCAATGGACACTAAGGTCTATGCTACCTTTATGGGGCTTCTGACCCTCTGCAGGGCTGATTCTCAACACAGGCCTGCTTCTCAACTCACAGGGCTCATTTCTCAACACACAGCCCTCCTCTGTGGTAGGAATAAAGGTCCCCAACACTTCCCTTCACTCTCACCAGTGGGACAAACAAGGATGGCCCACGCTGCTGTTGGCACATTGGGTTCAGGAATGGGTAGCTGTGCTAGTTCTAAGAGCTCATACAGCAGCAGGCTCCTGATAGGCAGCCCACAAAGATTCTGGGTCTCAGATCTGTAGTGGGAAATCTGTGGGAACAGCAGAATATAGGGGCAAAGAAGCCCTTTTAATTCATTTTCATGCACTAGTCTACTTGTTTATTGCAAGGTACAACCACCACCTCCCAAAAGATTATTTTTTTAGGACAGGCTGTCACTACGTAGCGCAGGGCGGCCTCAAACTTGCCGTCCTTTCGCCTCAGCCTCTCAAGCGTCGGGATTACAGGTGTGTGCCTCCACACCTAGCTTTTGCACAGGATCTGTCAATCTTCTACTAAGAGTCAATGTGGACATGCCTGCACCCACAGACTCATCTCAGAATCTCAGCCTCCAGGTATGGCATGGCAGCATTGTGACACTAAACCACACTCAACTCCAGGAAAAGGCGAGGCTAGAAGGGATTGGTTGAAGACCATTTAACAAACCAAGAGGTGAGGCAAGCATCTTCAGTTCTGACCCCTTCTGCCCGCTGGTGGCAACTGGCATTCTTCAGAGTAATGTTGTTTACAGTTAATTTAGTTAGGCAGAATGCCTAAATTCAGCCTTATCATCAACTGGCTACTCCCTTAAAAAAAAAAAATCTCAATCACAGCCCTGAGGTATGTTTTGCAAGCACAATGTCGCAATTCAATGAGGTTATATTCCAAATGCACCATTGCACCATAGCAATAACTGGCACCATTTTTATGTGGCATGCATATTGTAAAATTACAGTATTATGAAATGATTACAGGGCTTTACAGACCTTTAAGTTTTTAGAGGACCAAAGATTTACTTCACTATGCTATAATAACATGCGTGCCCTGAAAATCACTATTCTTAAAACTAGAAAGATGCTCCCTCCACCACGGCAAAGTGCAAAGTTCACATTTTAATGCGGGGAGCTGTTGTAAGGTATGTGGATGAAAAGGGCTACGCAATTACTTTCTTATAGATAACAGCAAGAACCTTCCTCAATGATATGGAAAGTGCATTGGACTGGAAAATCCCTGTCACTCCCCCAAATCAGTGTGTTTGTTCCTGTCAGAGGTTCTTTCCCTTTGTACAGACTGATGATTTGTACACCAGACCAAGTTTAGTGGGAACTCAGCTTTAAGTGGTTAAGAGGTGAGCGACTTTCCTCATTTGCAGGCTGCTCACTGCCATTGGATTGCAGGCAAGTAGGATTTTCTAAGGAAGCAGGGAAAGGCTGACTTTCTGAGGCTACTTCATAAAATGTTACGCCCAATCATGAGCTTTTGGTATAGTGGACTTAATAGTGTTTCTGGTGAAATTAATCTCAACAATAAATTTCAATGTTTAGAGCAGTGATTTCCAGTTTGGGAGAGGTATGATTTTCCACCAAGGCCATTTTGAATATGTCTGCCATATCTCAAGGGAGGGGAAAGTGTGTGCTACAGGCATGTAGTGGACAAAAGCCTGCAGTGATCCTAAACATGTGACAAAGTACAGGACCGTTCTTGTAACCAAGAATTATTGGGCTTCAACAAGGGGTGTAGCTCAGTTGGTAGAGCACTTGGTCTGCACTCTCTGAGGTCCTGGGTTTTATCCCCAGCAGTGCAAAAATGGGAGAAGGGCCTGGCAGCCCATTCCCAATACAATCCTCAAACAGCCCTTGAAAACCCTATGAGTAGCAGGGAAGCCCCGACATAGTGCCAGGCATGGCACAGCGTCAAGGAGTGTTTCATAGGTTCTGTTGTACGTAGGGTCGCTATGAGTTGGACCCAACTCAGCAGCACCAAGCATCAAACAAGGGGAAACCTGGCTGAACCTCCCAGGTCCCCTTGCTCTTAGCTACGTGTTTTCAGCACCACCTGCAGAAGTGAGCCAGCTACGCAGCGTGCTCCCATCAGCCTTGGTATAAGTAATGCCTCAGGTATACGGGATAGAGGACTAAAAGTTGCCTAAGTTGTTTTGCAAACTTGGAGGCTGCTTTTGCCTAAGTTAAACCAGTGGAAACTACCTGCCCTTCGCCTGAGCCTATGTGGGTATCTGATAGGTGACCTTCTGAAGTCAGGAGCTGAAAATCCCTCCTTCAGATCACGAGCATGCCACCATCCCATGACCATATGTCCTGTGAGGAGTCATGAAGATTGGTTACAGTGGCTATGGTCAAGTAAACAAACAAATCCTAGAGAGGATGCGGAGAAAAGGGAAACCTTATACACATCTGGTGGGAATTTAATTAGTTCCGTAGTCCACTGACTACGGAAATCAGTATGGAGGTTCCTCAAAAAACTAAAACCGGAATGCTCACATGATCCAGCCATACCAATGTTGGGTATACACCGGAAGGAATCTGAGACATCACGCAATAAAGATGCCTGCATACCCATGCGTACTGCAGCGCGATTCACATTAGCCAAGTTATGGAATCAGCCTAGGTGCCCGCCAGCAGGTGAATGGATAAAGAAGTTGTGGTACACACACACAATGAAGTTTTATTCAGCCATAAAGGACACCAAAATCATGTCACGTGCAGGACAGTGGATGGAACTGGAGATCATCCTGTTAAGTGAAATAAGCCAGACTCAGAAAGACAAGTATCACGTGTTTTCTCTCAAATGTGGACTCAAGGGGGGAGGGGCAAAAAAAGGACATGAAAGTAAACAGGGGAAGCTGAACGTGATGGGGCATGCCCGTAATCCCAACACTTGGGAAGCTGAGGCAGGAGGATCAATACAAGTTTGAGCCTAGCCTGGTCTACATAGTGAGTTCCAGGCCAGCCTGGGCTAGCAGGGAGACTCTGCTTCAGAACACCCCACACCCCCAAAAAAGTGAAAAGGGGAACTATTAGTGATGTGCAAGTGGAAGACAGGGAGTGGGAGAGAGCATAAGAAAGCATAATGGAGGACATCACCATGACCAAAGTACATTTTATACACGTATGTCATAAGGAAACCCCTTACCTTGTACAATTACAAAAATTGAAACGGCTGATTACACATGCATAGACCATTCACTACTTCACCTCCCATATTCCTTCCTAATGCCTTAAATCATCATTTTATTCTTCTCCTCCTCTCCTCCTCCTGCTTCCCCTCCTCCCTCCCCCTTTCCTTCCTCTCTACTCCTCCTCCTCTTCCTCTTCCTCCTCCTCCTCCTATTTTGAGGCAGGCTCTTGCTGTGTAGCCCAGGCTGGTCTGGAATCCACTAGGTAGCCCAGGCTTGCCCCGGACTTGCGATCCTCCTCCCTCTGCTTCCAGAGTGCTAGGAATATACGCATGCACCACCAGCCCAGCTGCACCCCACGTCAACTATCCCAAATCCTACCCTCTGGGAGGTAGATTTGAGACTTGGATCTCCCCCTCCACACCTGGCGACTTGTGAATACACACGTCCTCTTTTTCAAAACACATCATTTCAGTGATTGGCATACTGTGTGGCTGGCAAAATGAACCTGGATCACAGGGCTGTAAATTTTATAGTGCAGTGGTCGTGGTAGAGGACGCTGATGAAGAGACCAAGGACCTGATCTTTGTACTTGTTATGCAGCTCAGCACTTTAAGCATTATGGATATGTGAAACCACTCATTTGGTTTTTGTTTATTCTTACTAAATACACTACTATAAAAATCAATGTCGGTGACTTCTGCAGAAGCCACATAAAACATCGCCACACATTCAATACACGTTCTGACTGGCTCTTTTCATTTTGCGTTTTATAGAAAAGGAGTGTTTAGAAAATTATGTGGCCTCGCTCCCTCGGAGAATAAATCCTCAACAAGTTTCATTTACGCCTGAAGTTTACCGTGGAACATAATGAGGATCCGGCTGTTACTACAGAAGCTGCTGGTGCCGCTGAAATTCAGAGACAGATTGAAATTCATCTTCCCTCAGTCTTTCTAAGATAATGCCCAATCTTAAATTCAGTCCTTATTTCACCTACCCAGAGCTAAATGTGAGAAGAACTTGCTGTAAGAGTGCTATGTGCAAAGAAATTCAGGACATCACAGCAACGGAGAGGGGCTGTTCTTCCCAAGGGCCAGGAATAGCACAGGGAAGGAGAATCTTCCTGGGCCTCTAAATGGAAAAGACCTCACACATGTCAAAAGCCTGTTTCAGAACATGTGTGTGCCAGCCAGTGTGAAACATACAGTGGCCCATCATCTGTAGCAACTCAGGGAAGCAGTGAAATGCCACGGCACCATGGCGTGGTTAATTTAATGTTCATTTCTGTTCCACTGTAGAGCCCGCATACGACTTTCTCTTACACCACGAACTTCTCTCCCTAATTATGCTTTGCTGAAGGCTAATGTTAAAGTGGGCTTGGGCTGCTGGTTGCACGTTTGCTTCTGAAGGCAAAAAGCCTTGAACTTAGAAGGGGCTGGAACTTTAAAGCCTTCAGTTGAAACGCGAAGTGGAAAAAGCCTTGGACATTGAGGAATCACCAAGACATCAGGGTAAGAAGGAAGGCTGGGAAGAGATGGCCCCCAGAAGGGGAGGAGGCCCCGAAGGCCCCCACCTCTACCCAGCAAGTGGTAAAGAGTGAATGAGACTTTCTCACACATCATTTTCCACCTGACGTTCATAATAACGTGTGAGGCACACACAGCAGTGTAGATTCCACCTTATGGAAGAAGAAGGCAATGCATGGAGAAGCTGAGGCTGGCCAAGGATCCCGCAGTCCACTAACGAGGGTCAGGCAGGTGTGCACGGCACCCTCCATCACTCTGCCCAAGCCCCAAGTTATGATCTGCATTTTCAGAAACTGATGAAAACGTGGCGTCCATTCTGGTGATTACATAAGTCTGTACACCTGTGGATGCGATCCTTGAAGGGAGTATTTTCTTCAGGTGGAAAACTCAAAATATGCCTCTGAGATTGATGGAAATACAGATGAGGTGTTTGCAGGAGGGGGCCTTCCTGGGCTCTGCCTGGCGTCTCACAGAAAACAAGTAATAACCCCAGAGAGCATTTTCAAAGGCCTAATTTTATATGCCACCCCCGCATACCACACTTTAAGCTCCAGGTTTCCAGCTCGATTTTCCAGGTTCATGGGCTCCCTGCCTGCGATAAACAGTAGCAGTCAGAGTAGATAATGAAGAGCTCGACATTTTTAAGAAAATCAGTAAGTCACAGAATAAATGAGTTCATGATAAAAATAGATATAAATTGCAACACAGAACAAGCCTTAAAGGTTAAAATCACCTCTGTTTAGTGCTGTTCAACATTTTTCCACAGTCACTTGAGTTGTGATCTCTGTCTCTCTCATACAGAATTTTCAGATATTGCAACATGGCCCCAGGCTGTCTGTTGTGACCCAAGAAAGCAAAGTTTCCTGAAAACCTAACAATGACTTCATCGAGCTGGTCAATCTTTGGCTTCAGAATCTCCTGTCTATGACTAAAGGAAGTGGAACTACCTTCAGCTTGCTACCCCCAGTCCAAAAGGTAAAAACCATCCTTGCATGGTCCCGGGAAAGCCAAGCCAAGCCCCTGACCAGTGGGATGTTACCATCAGTCTTCCTAAGGCTCCATTTCTGAACTGAACACGGGCATTTACTGAAGCAGGGCTTACAACTGTGAATAGGTCCCTTTTAGAGGGCGAGGACCCGAGAGCCACCAAAACAAGAAACTATTCTCTAAGACGCCACAGGAGGACAGAACCCTAGCTTTGGTAATTACCAGCCAGCACGCGCAGCTTGTGAACCGGCACTTTGCACTTTCTCCTTCTGACTCTGAGCCTCCCTGTCCCCCTTAGTCACTTGTTTTTAGTTACTTTTACGGCTCACTAGATCTGGAGGGCACACACCTGAGCTATACGTTGGTTCCCGCTGGCTCCGGTACAGATGGAAACTTAGGTTTCTAGGTTATGACGATAATAACGACTGTGCGGGTTATTTTACAAGGACTTGAAGGCCATTTTGTCCAAACTACCAGCTCTTCAACTGGTCTTGCACAGGTGTCTGATGAGACCTTCTGATGTCAGGGGATCATCCAAAGGTGACATTTTTACACATGAAGGCTGTGGAGTTTGATTACATATACGAAGACCAGGTATTACTTCACCTCCAATCCTACTTCCACACTCCTTAAAGCCCCCTCCTTCTTTATCTCATTAATAGCCTCAAACTCTACCCTCTGGGAGGCGGATGTGAGACTTGCCTCTCCCATCTCCCAGCCTGGGGTACTTGTAAGTAAACTCTCTCTTTTGAAAAACTTGTTTAAGTCATTAGTATACTGTGTGGCGGGCAAAATGGGTCTGGTTTCATGACCACAGGCTGGACACCATTCTCCCACTGACCACTTCTTTCACTAGAACGTTTAAACTTGATAAAATCCCCGTCCTGCACCAGAGTCTATTTTATTTCTCCTTCACACTGTTTTGTTTATGCTCTCATTCCAGTCTTCACCTTCTCTTACTCTTCCCACTCGATGCTTCCTGCGTATTCCAGGAGGCTATCCCTTGCTTTTCTCTCGCCACCACCTGCTTCCCAGGAACCATCCACCCTTCCTTCGTTTCCGCTCTGAGAAAGGTTAATGCGTGCTACTGAACACTGAGGGTGTTTCTTGTGCAACGCAGGGTAAACGTTAATTACTGAATATTCTCCTTGCAAGGCATTACACAGCAGCACCAGCTATTTCTCTTCTGTTCAATGAACTCAAATAATTACACCAATTCTCTGAGTAGTTATTATCCAAAACAAAGGAAACACGAAAATGCCACACATACTCACAGCAACAGTCTGCTACTGGTATTGTCACAAGTTCCTACCAGATGAAGAGCTTCAAACAGGGTGAGTTTACCGTCACACAGTCTGAAGGTCAATAACTTACTGTGTATTTCAAAATAGCTGGAGGAGAGGGTTTTGACGGTTCCCATCACAAAGAAATGGTAAATATTTGAGGTGATGAATATGTTCAGACCGGGTTTGTTTTCTTCTATTTTTTCCTTATGAAAGGGAGGGTTTTTTTTTTGTTTTTGTTTTTGTCCTAAGGTGATAGGGATTGAACCCAGTGCTGGGCACACGCTCAGCAATTCCTCCACCACTGAGCCACACCCTCCAGTTTCAATTGCCCTGGTTTGATCCATTATATATTATGTGTTGTTGTTGTTAGGTGCCATCAAGTCAGTATCCGACTCATAGCAAACCTACGTGCAACAGGTGAGACACTACTGTCAGTGTTTCTCTGCTGTTCATAGGGTTTTGAATGGTGGATTGGCTTTTGGGAGTGGGTTGCCAGATCCTAATCCCATACATTATATACTTAGGCCAAAATATCACATAGTCGTTGTAGTTAGGTGCCGTCAAGTCAGTATCCAACTCATAGCAACCCGACATACAACAGGCAAAACACTAATGTCATGCTTCTCTGCTGTTCATAGGGTTTTCAATGGTGGATTTATTTTTTGGGAGTGGGTTGCCAGGTCGTTCTCCCAAGCCTACAGTACCTGGTGTTCCCAGATGGTCTTTTATCCAAGTACTAACCAGGCCCGGCCCTGCTTAGCTTCCGAGATCTGACAGAATTGGATGCCACAGGGCTACGGCTGCAGGCAAATATATTATACACCCTAAATGTGTAAAATTTTCAGCTAAAAATAATAATTAAAAACAAAAGGCAATAGGTGAGAGGATTATTCTCCACTTACTTTATGACATAATAGCTCACATCTTATCAGCCAAACCAGAAATCTGCCAACCCACTAAAGCTTCCTGTATCTGTGTTAGATATTAACAACCTGTGATAGTTCAGGCATGGATTGACCATCTTCCCTTTATATTGTTGAAGTCTACAAAAACTTATAACATGACATATAAGATTGTAGAAAACTACCTGTTTCTAAGCTAAAAAGACTATCACCTTATAAGTGAGAGACTGGTGTAATAGGTAAACTGGGTAAAAATATTCTAATCTATGAAGCTGCCAAACAATTTTACTTGTCAGTTCAACATTTCATTAGGTATTTCAGATGATAGCATCCAGATGATATTAAAAATGACTTCATTTGTTGTAAAATTCAGGTGGAACTCTTACCACCCACTCTCAACCCCTTACCTTATGTTGTACCTAAGCATAATTTCTCCATGGTACTTGATCTTGCTATGATTCACACAAACAGAAAAAGAAACCGTATACCCTTTCTAATTTACATTACCTCAGCAAGAGCATTGTTATTGGGTTATTTGGAAATCAATTAAGTGAAGTACTTCCCAGAGATAATGAATTCTCAACCCAGCAACTTTCAAATGTGTCTAGATAGAGAGGCATCAAAACAAAAACGAAGAAATGGACAGAACATCACCTTGAAAAGTTAAGAGGCCTGGGCACTAAAGTTGGTTCCAGATGGCCTGCAGGGTAACCTTGGGGACATCCACGTCCCATAAAGTCTTCCCACACATTTCCTCTGCATAGAATTTTTTAAAAGGACTATTACACCCATCCCACCTGATTTACAGAAGGACCACTGACGGATGGAATAAGAAAGGACATGCAAAAAGTCTTCCATGTTCTGGATGCAGTGGTGCACACCTATAATCCCAGCAACTTGGGAGGCGGAGGCAGAAGGATTGCTGGTTCGAGGCCAGAGGCAGCCTGTGTAATTTTGTGAGATTTTGTCTCAACTTAAAAAAATTTAAAAAGGGGCTGGGGGTGCAGCTCAGGGGCAGACCACCTGCCAAGTCTGGGGGAGGCCCCAGGTTCAGTCCCCTGTTGTTAGTTGTTGTAATCTGTCCCCTAGTACTGCAAAAAAAAAGTCTTCCATAAACTGCAAAGTATTGGCTACATAAGTTTAAGGAAGTATTATTGTTATGAAACTTAAAATTTGCTTTACATACTAAACATGAATCCTGAGTATCAGCAGAAAATGCTGAACCAACAGAAGAGGGTAGTGCTGGGAGGAAGACAGGAGGACTCATTTGCCGTACACATAGCTTATTGAGCACTTATCATCTATCAGGTCTGATAAGAGACACAGGATGTAAGGAATGTGGCGATGCTCATTATCTGTATGAAGTACTTAAATCATCGCTTGCCGATTTTCTTCAAATGAGAAATGTGGCTGTTACCTTAATAAGGTCTTCTCTGGAGGAAAAGTTTGAGACCAAGTAGTTTTCTCTGGTTTTAGTGTTGGTGATGGATATGTGCAGTCGGTTCTGAGCTAGCTCGTGTGCGTTGGAAGGAAGAATCGACTCCATTCCGCTTCTAGAGAAGAGAGAGCAGGGCAAGCCGCATTATTCAACTTTAATTATTGAATGCCTCGTAAATATTTTAGGAGATCGAGTGCTGAGCTTGCCACAGTTTGCACGGAGAGTCTTCAACTCTCGGTCCCCACATGCTTTGGGGGAAAGGTGACTCTATAAACACCTACCTCAATCGGGCCATGAAGTCGTACCCAGGTGTCGCTGCCCCCAAAGACTGCCTTCTCGTTTCTTCGGCAAACTGGTAGGTGAACTGGTTACATTCCTGAAACAGAAAATAAATAACTAACCCTATGTGTGGTCAAAACAAACTCATCCCAGTTCCAAGCCGCTGCTCCAACCATACAACGCCCAAGTCCTGACGTCGATTACGGCACTCCCTGGCCGCCGTAAGTAGTCCCTAGGCAAACGAGGCTGCTTTGCGATTCCAATCTTTCTCTTTCTTCCTTTTTAGCCCCATCACGTGGCCTTAGTGCACAAAGGCAAAACTCTGCACAGCATGATTTAAACTCTTAAGTTTATCACATTCTTCTGCAGACTGCCAGGTTTACCAAGGGCTAAGCTCAGTCTCTGGGGATTCACCCGCAGCAATGGTATTTTGTACCCACTCCCCATGGGTGTTCGAAGGCACAGAGGGCTGGGATCCATAGGGCTGTCAGTTTATCTTCACATAATCCTCCAAGGCAGGTAGAATCACCCCACTTGGAGGATAAGAAAATAAGCTCAGGGAGAATAAGGATGTGTCCTGACAGCTCCCCGGAAATGAGCATCAGGGCCAGGATTTGAACTCAGCTATGTCTTTTGCAGAACTGAAGTTCTCTGAAGAAGCCACGTGTGTAAACATACTGCACACTGCTTGACCTTGGCTAAGAATATCGTGATGGAGGAGAGATGGAATGCTCTAGGCTCAGATTATCTTGGGCTACTTAGGGTCTTTGATGACCAATTACCTTAACTTTTACATCTGACCTTACATTCTCATAACCATTAGGTAAACCTCTCTGGACATATTTCTAAGCATGGCAGACCTCTAGTCTACACCAACCCTAAAGCTAAGAATGTGATTCAGAGTGTATCTGGAAACTATAGGAAAGATATCCCCACTCCACTGTAGCCTACCTTCCTAATGCCCCCACCAACGTACTGGATGAATGTACTGATTTATGCCTGTATTTGCTCAGTGTCTATAACAGTTCATGGAAACTCCTCCACAGGGGAACGTGGCAGCCACAGTGACTTAATCCATGTTCCCAGGCCACGGTCGCTCACATATGGCTCAGAATAAGCTATTTTCTGATTTACTTAGAGCAGGGTTGTTATTTTTATGTTGAAAATTTCATTATTTGATTAATTCAGTGACATACTGGGCACCTGGCACTGTGCTAGAAACTGAGATCTGGTAAGTTCTTTGTTGTTACTGTTTTTCCCCAGGGCCTTACACATGCTAGGTGAATGCTCTTCCACAGAGCTCTGCCCTCAGCCCCCAAGATGCAGTATGAAACAAAAAGAGGTCCTGCCTCATAAGGTGTGTGAGGGTCCCCAAGGACCGACCACAGACTGCCATGGAGGCTCTGGTGAGGGTGCGGCAGGCAAAACTGAGGGCTTTTTCACCCCTCTAAAGATGCAAAAGGGACTCTGCAGGTGCAGTTAAGTTAAAAACCTTGAGGTGGGATTGTGTGTGTGGTCTTTATAAGGTGCTGCAGTCTGGGTGGTAACTGTCCTCCCGAAGTCCATGTGTTAAAGGTTGGTTCCCAGGGTGGCTCTTTTGGGGGGCACGGTGGACCTTCAGGAGGTGGAGCGAGTGTAGTGAGGAAGGCTGTGGGCGGCCCTGAGCTCACTGGGGTGTGCCTTCAAAAGGGACTGTGGGGCCTCAGCCACCGTGTGTCCGTGTCATTTCCAAGCCAGGATCCTCAGCAGAGGCCCTCAGCAGTGCTTTACTGGCTCCACTCCTGCTTGGACGGAGACCTCCAATGTCACAAGCCAAAACAAAGGTTTTCTCTTTATAAGTGAACGACCTTGGGCGTTTCGTAATGGTAGTATGAAGATGAGTGACACATAAGGGACAGGAGGGGGCAGGAAGGTCAGAGATAAACAGGTCTGAAGAGGCCATGCTTATGGCTTTAGAGGTAGAGGAAGGGGACAGGAACCAAAAGATGTGAACAGCTTTTGTTGTTAGGTGCTGTCAAGTCGGTTCCAACTCATGGCGATCCCATGCATTACAGGACAAACACTACCCAGCAGTGTACCAGGCACATGATCTTTTTATGTCTGAGCCTATTGTTGTAGCCACTGTGTTTCTACTCATTTTGAGCTGTGCCACATCAGCAAAAGAAGGTCCGAGGGGATTTACTCTATTCCTGTCATTAAGGTCAACTCTACTTTGAGGAGGCAACTCTTCCCCAGTCATTTCCTGAACGCCTTACAGATTGGGGGGCTCATTTTTGAGCACTATATCTGATAGTACTTCTCTGCTATTCATAGGATATTCATTCAAAGCTTCAATGGATAATTATTTTGGGAGTGGGCTTCTGGGTCCTTCTCCCTAGCTTGTCTTAGTCTGGAAGCTCAGCTGAAATCTGTCCACCTTGGGTGGCCCTGCTGGTATCTGAGACACCATTGGCATAGCTTTCAGCATCACAGCAACACGCAAGCCCCCACAGTATGACAAGCTGGCAGAGAAGTGGAGGAGGCACCGTCAGACACTGGAAAAGGTCAAGAGAGAGCTTCCAGGAGTGAGTATGCCCTGCTGACTCTCTGGTTTAAGCTCAGGGAGTCTTTATCAGTTTTATGACCTCAGGACAATAAGAATAAATGCCTGTGATTTTAGGGAACCAGGTGGATGGATCACAAATACAATGGGCATCAGCCTCACACCTCAGGGAGAACCAAAGCCTTCTCTCCGATTTGATGATTTGATGTCTGAGCTGGCACCTTAAATATCAATTGGAGTTTACAGGTGACAGAGATAGAGGAGGAGCATAAAGACAGCCGCGAAAACAGCCCAGAGTGGGGCACAGAGCTGACCTGGGTCATCACAGCAAGCCACAAGAAGGGTGAATTTACACAGGACCTCCTGAGGCATTCTGAAACACCTGG
>VMDO01028309.1:0-24121 GCA_007922755.1 Pedetes capensis
AGCAGTGAAAGAAAAGAAAAGAAAAAAAAGACTATTAGTATCATCCCAAATTATCAAACATATGATGTATCTGGTATTCCCCATGTGGGGATTTTTATTAAAGTTTAATAAACCCTGAAGTGGAGTCAGGTGTATTTGACTATGATAATTAGACCTGTAATAATTGTATATTCTTGACCATTGATCTTATCTCTTTGTGTTTAGACTTATCCATAAAATTGGGATAAAGATTCACGTTTAAATACCAGATGATACATTTCAAGTTATTGCCTAGAAGAAGACGTGATAAGGTTTAAGACTGCAATAAAGTTAGCTCTCCATCATAGACCTTTTCTATTCAGAAAGATAATGATACTTAAAGTACTCTGACAGCTCAGAGAATATAAGAGGATTAATCTCTCTTTTCACTATGACTTTTAAAGAACCAAATAGGTTTAAAATGTGAACTTTGTATATATCTGCCTTGATCTGATTATATGAGGTGTTATCTCTTTTAAATGTGTGGAGATCCTAAAACTGATTTCATTATTTACTCTGTATGATTCTATTCTGAAGTCAGTGGATAAAGTCGCAAGGGGACAACACAGCTTGAACATATAAAAAGTGTCTCAGGCAATTTTTTTCTTATTTTTAGATGAAGCAGCCTACTGTAGTAGGAATAAAAAGGTGGATTGGGAGTCAGAAAATTTGGATTAGAATTCCAGATTTTCTGTATTCTGCAGTCATTGTTCTCAACACTTGAGTTTCTCATTGCTTTTGATAAAAGAGGATCAAGTTACCTTCTTTCTAACAATATAATTGCCAAAGTAGAAAATATAAGCAAAGCACCCAACCCTAACCAACACTCAGGACATACCTGTTCAACTAATACTAAAGTTTGTAGACACAATCAATAATAGAGCAAATTCTACCACTGCAGATTTTTCCGTGTGTGTGTGCTTGTGTGTGTGTGTCTGTGTGTGTGTGTATTAATAACAGAAAATTTGTTTGGATTGATATTTTTAAACATTACTGAAACATTTTTTCTTTAGTTTTAACAGACAAGTTACTAAAAAATTGCAGAAAGATATATGCATAGAAAAATTTAAGTGGACCCCCGGGTGCAGGGGTGCACACCTGTAATCCCAGGAACTCGGGAGGCAGAGGGAGGAGGATCACAAGTTTGAGACCAGAGGCAGTCTGAGTAATTTAGTGAAACCCTGTCTCAAAAGAAAACTAAAAAAATGGGCTGGGAGTACAGCTCAGTAGTATAGCACTTGCAAAGCATGCAAGTATGAGACCCTGGATTCAGCTCCCAGTACCACAAAAAAAACAAAAAGAAAAAAGAAAGAAAGAAAGAAAGAAAGAAAAAGAAAGAAAGGGAGAAAGGGAGAAAGAAAGGAAGGAAGGAAGAAAACAGAAAAGAAAAGAAAAGAAAAGATAAGTAGACCACACTTCAGGATAACTAAGAAGAGTTCAGATGCCTATTTCCAATACTAAGTGAATAATTTGAAAGCCATATTGGTTATTTTTATCTTCTAAACCACTTATTCTGAAGATGAGGAAACATGAATTGAACTTCACATTCTCCATAATTTATCCATCTATTCAAGTACTTGATTTTTATATTTTTATATGTTTTCTCTATCAAAAAGTGAGTAACTTGGATAGAACAAGCATGTCCCATGTTTCAGTGCCATGAGTATGAGGTCAGGCCCCACAGTTACCTGGCAAGGGTAGCTCTGAGATTCTAAACTCACCTACCATATGGCCTTTGGCTATTCACTGAGGCTGCCTGATCTCTCTTCCTGATCTGTAAGAAGGGACGCCAACAATGGCATTACACCTACAGGGTTTTTGTGGAGACTAGATGAATTGTATATGCTTAGAACTGAACCTGTCACACTGCAAACTGTAGAATAAGAGTTACTTACGTCATTGCAACAAGGCCCAATAAAGTTCTCAAATTTGAATCCAGATTTTACAAATTTAGACCTCTGCACCTGTAATTCTCTCTTTATTTAGTCGTTTATATGCTCATCCACTCAGCATTCATTGAGAATGTGTCATTTGCTGAAATTCATATGCCCATGCTATCTTACATAGAGCTCCCTAGTCCCATTTTCAGAATGAGTTAGCATCATATACATAATCTCAGGTATTTTCTAGGATTCGGAGGAGAACATGAGGGCTGTTCATTTGAGTTGGTGCTGAGTATTTCTTTGAAAATCACACAATATCTAAGCAATTGTCTATATCATTAGAGTGACTGGGGCTTCAAGCCAAATACACATAGGAAAAATTGCATTGAAAACAAACATTTCCAGAAAAGTGATTCTGCAAACTCACATTGAGTGTTACCTTTGATTGTCTCTCAGGGCACTCTGATACGAACAGCCAAAGAGAAATGAAGACTCCTTCTCAAAAAATATCTCTTGAATATTTTCAATTTTATAAATCTTCCATTCCTTATGGCAACAGCAAAATGAACAAGCACACAGTATGAGAAGAAGATGCAACTCCATAAAAACTCCTTGGAGTGAGCAAGCAGTGGCTTGGCCAGGACCCCTGAGTGTTTCATTAACAGGTACTGCCTGCCCCCAGCCAAGACTGGGCCAGCCAGGGGTCTTGGCGAGACTGAAGGAAGTGAGCTTGTTTGAAGAAGAGGCCAAGGACGCAATCTGAGCTCCATTGCAATAAGGAAGATTGGGCATGTGGAAAACCCAGTAAGGGTCCCTTCACAACAGAACCCACTCCATTCAGGTTTGCAGATGGCTATTTAACAAAGTCTCCTTTCCTAAATTGGAAGAGCCTTTGTCATTAGGCACCTTTGCGTGATGGAACTGGTGACATTGACAGGAAGAGAAGAAAAGAAAGGATGGGAAAGAAAAAAGAAACCAAGATGGATGAGACAATGCATATATAACAGGTCATTCTCTAAGTCTTTTGATAATAGGAAAAGGTGGACTTGAGCAGTGACTTCTTGTGCTAACTCTATTCCTCTTGATCCTTAATTAAAGTAAATATGGTGTAACCATAATGTCAGTAACAGACTACAAGAGAAGGAAAGTGTGTTGTAATGTAGCATTAATCAGTTAATCATGGTCTATATATTTTTGGACTTTATTGTATTCATAATAAGGCAAGCCTGAGGAAAATTTAACTTTTTATAGTGATTCTTAAAATTATTATTCTAAAAAATGCTCAACTAGTATTAGAGGTCTGATTAAGAGGAAATGATGACTAAAAAGCTGGAGGCAAGGAACACAAGGTGACTAATTTGGGGGTTCTCCAGATATAATTTGATAACTAAGAGGGCATCAATATCTGGAACAAAGATGTAGTAAATATTTCAGAGGTATGAACATGCACAGGACTTAACCATTTATTTGGCATGGACATTAAGGCAGGATTTTATAGTTTACCAGAGGTCAACTATAAGTAACTATTTCTGAAAACTTTCCTTTCTCTATTTCCTTTTTTCCTTATTTCTAATACCCATTTAATGTCTTAGAAATGTCTATAAACCAGATATCACATAGCCGATACAGTTTACAATTCATCAGCGCTATTTCATCACTCCTATGGGTTCTGCCTATTCTGTGATGTTCACACCCTTCCATCAAGGTCTACAGTGCCTTTCCTTGTATATGGGTATGGGCCAGTGTTTGTATCTAGGTTCTAATAAATACGATGTGTTGGGAGTGCCTGTCTCATTTTTGAAATTAGAACACAATAGTTGCCAGGCATGGTGGTGCAAGCCTGTAATCATAGGGACTTGGGAAGCAGAGGCAGGAGGATCACAAGTTCAGGACCAGAGGCAGTCTGCATAATTTCTCGAGACCCAGTCCCAAAAAGTAAAATTAAAAGAATGGGCTGGGGGTGCAGCTCAGTGGTACAGCACTTGCAAAGCATGCAGGCACAAGGCTCTGGGTTCAACTCCCACTCCCACAAAAAAGAAAAACAGAAAAGAAGAAATAATAGTGAACACATCTTGTGCCTGACCAGCTCTTTCTCACAATGGTAGCCCTTAAAATCTAGCCACCATATTCTCCCAATCCATAGGGAGAAGCCAAGGGTAGATGCTCTGACCAACATTATTATCTCAGGTCTGAACAAAAACATCAACTGCCAAGTTGATGTCAACCTCTTAACCACCTAGATGATGTTGAGTCAAGCAGAGATGAGCTCTGCCTATATAACCATATCCAATTTGCAGGTCTCTCAGTAAAATGTATGATGCCATCGTTTCAAGCCACCTATATTTTGATGCAATATATTAGCAATTAAAGAAACATTCTATTACATTGTGGAACTGAAGAGTGTTCTTCTGTCTCAATAATGTTGTTGTTCTTAGGTGCCATTGAATCAGGTCCAATTCATAATGACCCTATGTACATCACAACTAAACATTCCCTGACACTGTGCCATGCCTGGGACTGTGTCAGTACTTCTCTGCTATTCATAGGGTTTTCAATGGCAGATTGTTTTGGGATTGTATCAGGAGTGGGCTGCCATGTCGTTCTCCTATTTATGTGGTGCTGGAGGTTAAATCCAGGGCCTCAGAGAGTACAGAGCAGCACTCTATCAATTGATCTAAACTCCAGCCCTTTCTCTCAATAATATATTCTCAAAAAATTATACACAGCACATTTAATATTGTGGTTAGGTACTGTCAAGTCAGATCAGACCCATAGTGACCCTAAGTACAACAGAACAAAACACTACACAACACTGTGGCATGTACGTGATCTCTCTCTGTTTGAGCCAATTGTTGTACCCACTATGTTTCTTCTCATTTTGAGTCATGTCACATCGGCAAAAGGAGGTGCCAGTGGCTACTCCATTCTCATCAGTGAAGTCAACTCTGATAAAGCAATTCTTCCCCTATTGTTTCTTGAATGCCTTCCAATCTGGGGAGCTCACTTTCTGGCACTATATATGACAGTGCTTCTCTGTTATATATAGGGTTTTCAATGGCTAATTGTTTAAGGAGTGGGCTGCCAGGTCCTTCTACCTAGTCTGTCTTAGTCCAGAAGTTCAACTGCAGCTTGCCCAACTGAAGGTAGCCCTGCTGGTATCTCAAATGCTGGTGGCATAGCTTTCATCATTACAACAACACACAAGCCCCCACAGCATCACAAGCTGACAGACACTTAGGTGCACAGCTTCTACAAAAACAAAGAAATATTTCCTAATGTAGTGTCATAGTTTCTGAAACGAGAGTTTCTGGCCAGGCCAAGTACATCTGTAAAATTGCCTCTGGGACATTAGTCTGTGAGTTCATTCTCTTGGCTCCATTTTAGGGGATGAATATTGGACAATGAATCTGAGCAGCAGTGGGAGGACTCCATTATAATGGGTATGTGGATCTCCTGACACACGAATTATTTTTCTATTTAAAAAGGAGCAGTCTTTGTTTTAAGTAGAGTGGTCAACGTTATTGGCTTTCCTGTGAGTGAGAAGAGAATGGTGGTATTATCTGGTTTAGAGTGGGAGATATGACTTCATCCCAATCCTTCAACCACCTGAGAAATTCAGTAGAAAATAATAGTACATTTGAATAGAAAAAAATGAGAATCTCACAGTGGACAACCAGACCTATTCTGACAGTCAGTAATCCATAATCACAGGTCATTTTGCTGCTCGTGCTATTTGGGAAGCTAGTAGACCATCTGGATGCAATGTTGGAGAGGGTCTCTCTTGCAGATTGGGATTTGGAGTGAAGGTTGTGTTGGGTGTAGTGACAATTAAGAGGATAGGAGAATGAGGAAATGCAGACATCAAACTGAGGGAGATCCAAAGATTAAATAAATGAGACTCAGAGAGAATCCAAGGCCATAATGTGTATGAGTGAGGTAGAAGAGGATGCACAGCGTGGTTAGGAATGAAAGGAGGGGTAAGAACTGTGTAAAGTGAAGAGGAGAGTGTGTTATACAGAATCTTAATAAACAAATAATTTAGTGTCATCTGTCCATTCCATGTATTCCATTGCATGTTTTCAGTGTGTCTGGGGACCTTGTTGTAAGTAGAATATTTAGCCTGGCTAATTACAACCATAAAGCAGGCAATTAATCTTTAATATGTTGGAAACTAGTGGATTCCCAATAGGTAGATGTTTCCCCAGATGAGCAGTGGAATGGTTAATCTTTGTTGTAAGTCAGCAGTATGTTGGAGTTATTTATCCTGGTATGAAGTCTTCATCTCTTGCTGTTTTCCTCCTTATACCTAGTGACTGCCCTCCTTCTAACAGGATGAATCTGTTTGCTTGAGGGTGGACCAGATTCAAAGGGAAGTAGGGGTCCACTTCCGAAAGGAGGCATTTCCTAACAAAGCCTTGTGGGCAGTTTCTACATAGGCATCTTCTGCAGAACACCACAAGATACCACCTTTAATCTACGCTTACTCAGAAGGCAGTCTTCTACTGCTGTTGGAGATATTCTAATCAGCATGCTTAATTACAAAGCCTTGTGATTCACTTGGAAGGAACAAAGGAAAAAATCTTACCCATAATAAAGGCAAAAAGAAAGACAAGTCGATAATCACTTCTTGTGCAATGGTGTGATAAACCCACCAGCTGGATTGAAATCGAGCAATTGCAGATCTGATTTCTCTGAGTGTAAAGAAGGATGTTGAAAATTTAGTAATTCAAAATGCATATATGTAAATGCCACAACGAAAAGCATGTCAGAATGAATCACATTAAGCTGTACATTAAAAATATCCAATAAAAAAAACTTACTAATTCACTTTTCTCACTGCAATCCTTTCCCAGAAATATTTGTCATTGGAAAGAAAAGAAAATCACTATGGTTGAAATTTTAATAAATTATGTTTTGGTTTTTGTTACTAGGTGCCATTGAGTTAGGTCTGACTCATAGCCACCTTATGTTTAACAGAATGAAACACTACCCAACACTGTACCATACACATTACTGTTTTTTATTCTTGAGCCCATTGTTGTTGCCACTGAGTTTCTTCTCATTTTGAGTCATATCATATCAGCAAATGGAGGTCCCAGTGGCTTTAGTTCCTTCTCATCATTAAGGTCACCTCTACTTTGAGGAGGGGGCTGGGATTTACCTCAGTTGGTAGAGTGCTGCGCTGCAGTCTCTGAGGTCCCGAGTTCAATTCCCAGCACCACAAAAATGGGAGAAGGACCTGGCAATCCACTCCCAAGGCAATCCCGAAACAGTCAGCCATTGAAAACCCTATGAGGGTTGCTATGAGTCGGATACCGACTCGACGGCACCTAACAACAACAACTACTTTGAGGAGGCAACTCTTCCTCAGTCATCTTTTGAATGCTTTCCAATCTAGGGGCCTCATTTTATGGCACTATATTTGACAGTGCTTCTCTGCTATTCATAAGGTTTTCAATGGCTAATTGTTTAGGGAGTGGACTGCTGGATTCTACTCTCTAGTCTGTCTTAGGCTGGAAGTTCAGGTGAATCCTGTCAACCCTGGGTGGCCCTGCTGGTATCTGAAATATCAGTGGCATAGCTTTCAGCATCACAGCAACACACAAGACCCTACAGCATGACACATTGAAAGACATGTGGGGAAAAATAAATTATAGACTCTATTAAAAATTGGCTTCTGGCTTCCTTTCATTAGTTAGATGGTCACTTACCCAGCACTTGATTTATCTCTGGGTTTGCGCTTCTGTCCTCTAGTGCAGAGAATGTACAGGTTCTGAAGCTGGTAATATTATTTCTGCTAATTCCCCACTTTGTTGTTCTTCCATAAACTTCAGACTTAAAATAGTTCCAGAAAAGCTTTAAACAAATTTTATTTGAGAGAAGAGTGTGGCTTAGTGGTCACACTGTGACTTCAGAGTGCTGCAACCTTACCTGTGCAGGTTTGTATGCATAGGGAGGATGAGCTCTGGGATTAAATATCCACTGTACCTCATGCAACCTGTGCCTCCATTTCCTTATTTATACAATGAAAGTGATCATAATGATGTTTTCCTCATGCCCTTATGAAGTTTAAAAGAACTGATATTTGCTAAACATCAGGACTGCGTCTCACCTATGGGTATACATAAATTTATGTTAGATAAGATGAAGTCTTAAGTTCTACAAGCTCATGAGAATATCCTGAATGTAAATTGGATCTTATTTACCAAGTTCACCATGAATGGTTTACATACATAAATTTGAGGCGTTCATATTTATCTCTCTGCTTCTAGAAAGCACATGCTCTCCTTTTGCTGCCTTTGATCTTGCGATGAAATAAATGTAAACCATGCTGCCATCTAGCCTGGTAGAATTTCCTCTTGAGTTCACTTACTTCACTCCTGTGTGTATCCTAGAAAAATGCCAAGTGTCCTTCCCCCTTCTATATCATGAGACTCAAGACGATTGTCTTTCTCATTCAACATACTGCACCACCTGTCTCTGCTTGTCACTCACTCATGTTTCATTCTACTGGGAAACCCGGGGGCTGAGAGACAACCTCATACCTCTGCTTTCAGTCAGTACCCTCTCTATATAAGTTAGTGTTCTCACCTCTGTGAACAAATTCCGGAGAGAAAAAACTTAAGGGGAAGAATTATTTATTTTGGCTCATAGTTACAGAGGTCTCAGTCCATCATGGTGGGGAGGTGTGGCAAAGTAGAGTAGTTCACATCATGGTGACCAGGAAGCAGAAAAAGAGAATACAGAAAGGACAAGGTATAGTCCCCAAGAACATGCCCCAGATGACCTACTTCCTCTAACTAGACCCTACCTACTATACTTCATCACCTCCCAATAAAGTCACTATGTCACTAACCCTTTCATTGGGTCAGGGTCCTCATGATCTGATTGTCTCTGCAAACATATCCACAGACATGCCCAGAGGTATGCTTTACTAATATCCTGTTGTTGTTGCTGCTGCTGTTGTTGTTGTTGTTAGGTGCCTTCAAGTTGGCACCAACTCATAGTGACCCTATGTACAACAGAATGAAACACTCCCTGACACTGTGCTATGCCTGGAACTATGTTACTGTCTCTCTGCTATTCACAGAGTTTTGCATGGCTGATTGTTTTTTGGAGCAGGCTACCAAGTGATTCTCCCAAGCCCACAGCACCTGGTATTCCCAGGCAATCTGCCATCCAAGTACTAACCAGTACTGACACTGCTTAGCTTCTGAGCTCTCATGGGATCAGATGCCACGTGGTGCAGTGGCAGGCTATTAATCTCGTAGAGGTTCCTTAATTCAGTCAAGGTGAAAATCAAGATTAACCATCACCTTCCCCCAAAAACACTTCTCTAAAATATGTCTCTGAAGAGTACTATCTCGGTGTTCATCTCATTGAGATAGCAGGAATGAAATAGTATTTGCCCTTAGTTCCATGTTTCTCCTTTAACAAGCTTACAAGGGTAAATGATAGAAATGTGTCTAATGTGGGCCCATTTAGTATTTTAATGAGTTCTAGGTTATGCTGGAAGAAATAAGTGAAAATATAAATCCAGTGGTGCTTCAGCACATGAACACCATCTATTCTGGAAAGCTGGTCGAGTGGTGATCAGTTTGAGTACTGAGCATTTTTTTTCTCCATAGGAAATAATATAAATGTATACATTGGTTTCACCACCACACTGAATGGCTAATGCATACATGTGCCACTCATATATATATAGCAATAAATTCTTTTTAAAAATTCCTTTGATATTCTTACAGTTTTCTTCTTTCTTTTACTTTCAGTGCTAGTAAATTTCTTGGGTGTCATGGCCCATATGGTACCTTTGTGTGTGTGTGTGTGTGTGTGTGTGTGTGTGTGTGTGCACATACAATCCACTCCTGAGGCAATCCAAAAACAATCAGCCATTGAAAACCCTATAAGGGTCACTATGAGTCAGACACTGCTCAACCGCACCTAACAACAACCACCACTATATATATATATATATATATGCATATATGCACTATATATATATATATATATATGCATATATATATGCATATATATATATGCACACACATGTATTTGTGTGTGTGTGTCCACGTGTGTGTGTATGTATATATATGTAAAAAAGTGAACAGGTACTTATTTGAAAACAAAAGTGGGACATGCCTTTAATATCAGTGACTTGGGAGGCTGAGGGAGGAGGATTGTGATTTTAAGGCCAGAGGCAGCCTGCAAAGCCTATCAAGACTCTGTCTTCAAATTAAAAATAAAAATAAAAATTAGCTGAGGGTACATCCCAGTGGTAGAGCACTTGCAAAGTAAGTGCATCGTCCTGTGTTCAATACCCAAGTACTAATAAAAAATAAAATAAAATGCAAAGTGATGCTTTCCCCTTTGTTTCACCAAGAAGCATAATGGGAATTTGTGGCATCTCATACAGGCTTCAGCATATGGTTGAGTGCTGAGCAAATGTTACAGCTCTGAAACCAGAATGCTTTCGAAAATATTGGTAGAGGACTAAAATGCTCAAAATGGAGTAGTTTGAAATGTCCAAGTCCTACTGTATAGTTTCTATGACATTTCCAAACCAATCATTGAAGAGCTTGTGATGTTCAAAATGTCTTTCAATATATTATACTTCTATCCAAAGGTGATTCAAATTACTCTCCATGGAAATATGGACAAGGCTGAGGGATTCAACAACAAAGACTAACAAACAGAAAGGTAGTGGAATGAATTGACATTGTCTTGTGTCTAAGGCTGGATCAGCAAAGGCCACACAGCTTTCACCATCAGGCCTTGTAATGCTTGCTTCTGATAACCCAGCCTTCATGCTATGAGGAAACCAGGATAAGCCACTTGGGTTCTAGCTGATGAGTGTAAGTTAAGAGCCAAGCCAGCAGCCAGCAATAACTCATAAAGGTGAATGTGCGATCATTCAGGCCACCTCAGAGGACATTTCATGGACCTAAAATGAGCATCTGAAGAGCTCTGGTCGAACTACAGATCAGTCATCTGAACAAGAGATTGCTGTTGCCACAAGAGAATATGTTATACAGTGTTTTGCTACAATTTGGATCTTAAGGTTCCCCAAAGACCATGTATTGAAGGCTTGATTCCCAGCCTGGTGCTACTGGCTAGTGGAGGAATTTTAAAAGTGGGATCTAGTGGGGAATGTTGCCTGCAGCCATACCAGTGTGGCGTAGGATCCTATCAGATCTCGGAAGCTAAGCAGGGTCTAGCCTGGTTAGTACTTGGGTGGGAGACCGCCTGGGAACATTAGGTGCTATAGGCTTGGGGTAAGGACATGGCAACCCAATCCCAAGAATCAATCCACCATTGAAAACCCTATGAATAGCAGAGAAGCACTGACAATAGTGTTTCTCCTGTTGTATGTTGGGTCGCTCTGAGTCAGACACCAACTCAATGGCACCCAACAATAAGAACAACATTAGGGGAAGTTAGGTCACTGAAGTCATGCCCTTGAAGGGGATATTGGGGTCCTGGCCCCTGCTCTCTTGTTCTCTTGCTGTCTGGCTGTCATGAGCTAAGCAGCTTCCGCTACCACATGCTCTCTCCAGGAAGAACTAATTCTCAGCAGACCCAAAAGCAGCATGGACAACGAACAATGGCCTGCAGCATACAGACCTGTGACCCAAAATAACCGATTCACCTTTATAAGTTCATCATCTTGGAATTTCTTGCAGTAACAGAAGGCTGTCTAACACAGGTTTGCTGCACAACAGATAACCAGAGCTCCGTGAAATCATTTTCAATGTTATTCCAATATCTTGATCCAGACTCCTACTCTCCTCTTTCAGGATCCATGCTCCATCTCCAATAAAGAGTTCACCCCCAAGTCAGCATAAATATTTTCAAGTTTTATGTACCTTTGTGTCAGTAGAATCTTTCTGTAATAATAATGGTAAAAGTCTCAAAAGACCTCATAGTTTTCATATAGCCTGCTTTACAATACTTCCCATCCCTTGACTCAGTAATTTTCCCATGATTTTTTGGCAAACACTTTGTTTGTTGTACAGCAGGAGGAACACTGCACTAGGTGCAAAGAAGTTCGAACTGTGTTCTTCTGAGTTTAATATCTCTAACCCTCAATTTCTGAGTTTCTAAACTTAACAAAGTGAACGACACCAAAATGTTGTTGTATTTTTTTTGTGTGTGTGTGGAGGGGGTCTGAGAATTGAACCCAGGGTCTTGCATATGATAAGAGCATGCTTCTACCACTGAGGCCACACCACCAGCTACCCTAAAGTGTTAGGAGACCTGATATGAAAGTGATTTCAAAAGTGAAAAATGTTATACAAGTTTTAGATATTAACATTATTATTAAAGACATATGTAAGGACAAAGACAGCATATCTTAGTGGCATACATAGGTTAGCTGTATCAAGGGGGTACTACAAAGAGAGTGATTAATCAACTTATTAAATAAAGATTCCAAAATGATCACTGTGCTTTAACTAACATAAATCAATATAATGCATGCTGCAGGTGCAAGTCAACTGAGGAAAACTAAATCTAGCATCTATTAATACACTTGCACATTTTACTGCTGCCTTTGAAAATAGATTTCTATTTTGATTTTAGAACAGGTGTTTGAAATATCTTTTAAATAAGTTGAACAATGCTTATTCATGAAGAGTTTAGCATCTGGTGACAGCTGAAGTTAATAGTGACCAAACTGAATTTCCATTACATGCACAAGTATTTGAAATACACAGTGATTCTAAAGGTGTCAGTAATTTAGTTATTATCATTAGCGCAAGACTCTCTGGGACATTTTAATTGCAGATCATAATGACAGAACATTTATAACACTGTTCATTAATACATTATTTAATGCAAACCTATGAAAAATTTAATTGCTGTTAAATGAAGTGTACCAGATAACATTCTAGGAGATTCAATTTGCAATAAAAATAGGGTTGCTTAGTGTTTGATGCTATAGCATAGTTTGGGAAAAATATATTGGAAGGTGTTTCCTTTTAATATGAAGATAACTTTAGTACCTAGAAGTTTGAGTCATTCATATCATAAACAAGTCTTCTAGTCATTTAGTGCAGCATAGTTATACAAATATAGTTTCTGAAGGATAATTCCTCCACAGTTAATTAGATATGTGCCATTGGGCAGATTATTTAACCTGCTTGCACCTAAACTTCCTCATCTATAAAATTGCATAATCATATGGGACCCACCTGTGGCAGAAAATGTTAGTTTTCTACTTAGAAGTCTCTCTCCTTCTAGTAATATCTAGTGGCCTCATGATTGTGGAGTAGCAAATAACTGCAAAATCTTGGGGTGATACAACACAGATTTACTTCTTGCTAATGTTTCACATTCACTGGAGAATGGCTGGGGTTCTGCTCAGGCCAGAGTTACCCTCACTCTAAAACCAAGGCAGACAGGAAAACAGAATCTGGAATAGTAATAGCTGTTAGGGTAGAAGAAAATGAGAAGATGATAAAGCATTTATTTATCAAAGATTCCACCTGAAAATGAACACGTATTGCTTTTGATCACATTTTACAGAGCAAAACAAATAAAAAAGCCCAAGACTAGTTGACAAAGAAATGCATTTATAAATAAATATTTTAGAATGCTCCTTTTGACTCCCTACAATCCTCCTGGATTATTAACAAAAATATTATTTTTGTGGGATGCAGATATGCCTGTCTACAATCAACGTAAGCACCAATGAAGAATAAAAACATTGGATACTTTGTGTTAAACAGTGATAGACTAATTAATAATGGAAACCATCCCTATAAAAATGACCAACTTTTATATACATATTAAAATATTTTCAATGCATATAACATAAAATTTAAGTGTGATAGATGGAGAAATTATAGGGAGCCAAACCATGAATCAACACAATTAATACTATAGTATCCTTGAGGCATTGGAAGATGGAATATGAGATCATAAATGGCAATTCCTCATTTCTCACTTCCCTATGACATTGAGTCAAAGTTTTTGGTCTATCAAAGTAGAATCTGAAACCACTGGATTAGGTCAGTGTATCAAGGAAAAGTAATTTAGAGATACTCCAAATACTTACTGGTCAGCAATGAATAGTTTAACTTTGTTTAATGCTTTTTACAGAGGTAAAGAAGAGGACTCTTCCTGATAAGAAATAGCTCAAAACCTACACTAAGAAAAACCAACACTAATCAAAAGGCAGCTTGTGATTAAAGAAAAAAAATTCTACTACAATTGCAATAAAACAATAAAATTATTAGGAATTATTGAAAAAAGAAGTTTTAGGTTTGTTCACTTTAAAGCACAAAACATTTTGAAAGAAATTAAAATCAAAATAAAAAGTCCATGATCATATTGTTGTTAATGATTAATAGTGTTAAGTTACTATAACTTGCCAAATCTTTCAATAGATTTTACCCAGTCTTTGTCAGAATCTCAGTAAATGTTTTTGCAGAAACTGAAAAGCTGACCCTGAATTTCAGGTGGAAATGCAAATGAACCAGAATAGCTAAAACAATCATGAGAGTGAAGGATAAATTTGGAGGATTTATGCTTCTCTATGTAAAATCTTATTATAAAATTAGAGCACCCAAGAAAGTGTGATACAAGCATAATGACAGAGAACTCTTATTTTCATAGTCAATCAATTTTCAACAGAAATGCGAAAATAATTTAGTGGATAAAAGTAGAATCTTTTAAAATAAATCGTGGTTAAGCAAATGGCTAGCCACTATATACTTTTGTTTTAAAATATAAACTAAAAATCCAAGTTCATGAATCCCTTTTGCTTAACCTTCAACCAATATGATAAAATGGTGGGCAGAATCTTGCAAGTGGTTGTTGTTAAGCGTCATTGAGTTGAGTCCGACTCATAGCAGCCCTATGTACAATAGACTGAAATAGTACCCAACACTGTGCCGTGCTCCATATTATGTCAGTGCTTCGGGGCTTTTCATATGGTTTTAAATGACTGATTGATTTGGGATTGTTTCAGGAGTGTGCTACCAGGTCCTTCTACCATTTTTGTGGCTCTGTGGATCAAACTCTCAGTCTCAGAGAGTGCAGAGGAGCACTCTACCAAATGATCTAAGGCATGCTTCACAATTGTGGAATCTCTATTGGGTCTACCCTTTGAGAAATTCTGCGTTGCCCTTCATCATTGGGCACACTGAAGAGGAAAATGGCTGTCTTTAGGGACTACTACTGTAACCGATGACTTTTGTTGGATAATGGTTGTGGTGTAGTTGCAACAGTCAAAGCCTCTTTCAAATCCTACCCAGTGGTTTCTCTGGAGTTGGACCTATTTGCTTTCTGCCTGTTTTGAGGCCAATAAAGCTCTCTTATTTTATTCATATATGTAATTCTCATATCGGACTAGGGTTTAGCTTAGTTGATAGAGTGCTGCTCTGCACTCTCTGAGGCCCTGGATTCAATCACCAGCACTGCAAAAATGGACCTGGCAGCCTACTCCCAAAACACCACCAAATAATTATTCATTGAAAACAGTATAAGTAGCAGAGAAGGACGGACATAGTACTGGGTATGGTACAGTGTAGGGAGTGTTTTGTTCTGTTGTACAAAGGGTTACTATGAGTGAGACCCAGCTCAAAGGCATCTAGCAACAATTCCCATATCAATTTATGCTTCCTTGATCTTTTCCTTCCTGTATTCTTATGTCAATATTTTCCATATTTCCATCCTCTCTCAATATCATTTTATTATCCAAACCAAGATACTTTGAGAGTAGTGTGACATTAGTGACAGTGGGAAAATATGTACAAAAAAAAAAATCAGAGCCATTGGAAACATATGTTAAACCTTAAGATCACCTGAAATCATAGCTGAATGGTCACATTCTTATCTTTATTTTTGATTCAGAACTGAGGCATTGTGTTCAAATCAAATTTTAGGAGAGCCTCCAAATCCAAGGCTTCTTACCTATATTATTTTTTCCTATAAAATCTACAAGCCAACACCATGTCACTATTCTGAATCTTTGAAAGACCAAGTTTTTCTACTAACCATCTTCCCTTTACATTTTCTCATAGAATCTGGCCAGGTCTGTCCTACCACCTCCTTTACTGGTTCCCCCTCAAGTCAGCAAACAGAAGCCACACCTGCTAACACACAGATTCTACTTAATCATTTCCTTTTGTGCCTCACATTCAACAGCAAATGATCTGTAATAGTTTCACCACTGACAGTTTAACAACAGTTTTGTCTCTGTGCAACATGAATTTCTAGTTGTTTAAACCATGATACCCACACATGCCTGTCAGTTTACCAAACTGTGGGGGATCGCATGTTGCTGTAATCCTGAAGCTATGCCACAAGTATTATAAATTCCAGCAGAGCGACCCATGGTGTACAGGATTTAGCTGAGCTTTCTGAATAAGAAAGAATAAGGAGAAGGACCTGGAAACCCACTCATGAAACAATTAACCATTGAAAAACCTATGAATAGCAGAGAAAAGCTGTCAGATATAGTGCAGGAAAATGAGGTCACCCAGCTTGGAAAGCACTCAAAAGATGACTGGGGAAGAGTTGCCTCCTCAAAATAGAGTCTACTTTAATAACAGGAATAAAGTCCCAGCAACTTCCATTTGCTGATGTGGCATGACTCAAAATGAGAAGGAACAACTGTGAACATCATTAATAATTGGACATGGAATATACATAGTATGAATCCAGAAAAATTAGAAATCCTCAAAAAGGAAATGGAGTGCATAAACATGGAGATTCTAGGCATCAGTGAGATAAAATGGACTGGCATCAGCCATTTTGAATCAGATAATCTTATGGTATACTATGTTGAGAAGGAAAGATTAAAGAGAAATGGAGCTGCATTCATCATCAAAAAAGACATCTCAAGATGTGTCCTGAACTACAATTCTGTCAGTGATAAAATAATATCCGTATACCTCCAAGGAAGGCCAGTTAATATGACTATTATTCAAATTTATGCACCACCATAAGGCTACAAATGAAGATAGGGAAGATTTTTACTAGCTCCTCCAATCTGTAATAGATTAAACATGCAATCAGTATGTACTAACAATTACTGCTGACTAGAATACAAAAGTTGGAAAGCAAGAAGAATGCTGAGTAGATGGAAAATATGACCTTGGTGACAGAAATGAAGCTGCAAATATGATGATAGAATTTTGTCAGACCAATTAACTTTTCATTGCAAATACATTTTTTTCATCAACATAAATGGCAAATATGCAATGGAATTCACCAAAAGGACCATGCAGGAACAAAATTGACTATATTAATAGAAAGAGATGATAACATAGTTCAATATCAAATGTCAAAACAGGACTAGGTGCTGACTGTGGATCAGACCATCAACTTCCCATATGCAGGTTCAAACTGAAACTGAAGAAAATTAGAATAAGAGTATGAGAGCCAATGTAGTATCTTGAATATATACCACCTGAGTTCAGAGACCACCTCAGGAGCAGGTTTGATCTGTTAGACTCTAATGGTAGAGACGAGATGAATTATGGCATGATATTGAAAACACCATTCATGAAGAAAACAAAGATTATTAAAAATAAAGGACCAAATTTTATGCCAAAAAATTCTCTGAAACTTGCCCTTGAACATAGAGCAGCTTAAAGTAAATGGAGGACATGAGGAAATTAGGGAACTTATGAGAAGACTTCAAAGAGCAACCCAAGAAGGCAAAATAAAATATAATCACATGTGAAAAAGCTGGAGATAGAGAAGTAAAAGGGAAGAAAATGCTGTTTTTCTGAAGGTTAATGAAGTGAAGAAGAAATTCAAGCCTTGAGTGTCAATACTGAAGGATTCTACAGGGAAAATATTAAATGACACAGGAAATATCAGAAGATGAGAGAAATACACTGAGTCATTATACCAAAAATAATTGGTGGATGACCAACTATTTCAAGAGGTTGCATATTATCAGGAATCAATGGTACTGAAAAAAGAAGTGGAAGCTGCCTTGAAGGAATTGGTAAAACACAATGCTCCACGAATTGATGGAATAACAATAGAGATATTTCAACAAACATATGTGGCACTAGAGATACTAATTTGTTTATGCCAAAAGAACTGAAAAATGGCTACCACTCCAACTGATAGGACGAGATCCATATTTGTGCCTATTCCCAAGAAAGAAGATCCAAGTGAATGTGGAACCTATCAAATGATATCACTAATATCACATTGGAGCAAAATTTTGCTAAAGATCATTCAAAATCATATGCAGCAGCATATAGACAGGTAACTGCTAGAAAATCAAGCTGGATTCAGAAGCTGGTGTGGATCTAGGGACATCATTGCAGTTGTCAGATATATATTTGCTGAAAGAAGGGAATTACAGAAAGATATCTCTATGTTTATTGACAATGAAATAGTATTTGAATGTGTGCATCATTACAAAATATGGGTAACATTACAAAGAATAGGAATACCAGAGCACCTAGTTATACTCATGAGAAATCTGTACATGGACCAGAAGGCAGTTGTTCAAGTAGAACGAGTAACCACTTCATAGTTTAAAGTCAATAAAGGTGTGCATCAGGGCTGTATAGTTTCACCATATCTCTTCAATTTCTATGCTGAGCAAATAATCTGAGAAGCTGGAACTTATGAAGAAGAACATGGCATCTTGATTAGAAGACTCATTACAAACTGTGTTATGCAGATGACACAACTCTGCTTGCTGAAAGTAAAGAGGTTTTGAAACATTTTCTGATGAGGATCAAAGAACACAGCCTTCAGTGTGGATTGTACCTCAACTTCAATAAAACAAAAATCCTTGTAGCTAGATCAGTATGCAACTTCATGATAAATGGAGAAAACATTGAGGTTGTCCAAGATTTTGCTTTACTTCATTCTAGAATCAACACTCATGGAACCAGCTGTTGAGAAATCAAGACACACTACATTGCGAAAAACTGTTGTAAAAAATCTCTTTAAAGGGCCGAAACATGAAGATGCCATATTGAACATGAAGTTGTGCCTGACTCATGCCATGCTATTTTCAATCACATTATATGGTTGTGAAATGTGGAAATTGCAAAAAGGAGAAAAGAAAAGAATTGATGTTTTGAATTATGGTGCTGGAGATGAATATTGAACATACCAGGGACTGCTACAGAACCAACATATCTGTCCTAGAAGAAGTGCAATCAGAGTGCTCCTTGGAAGCAAGGATGACTAGACTGAATCTTATGTATTTTGAACATGGAGCCAAGAGGGACCAAACCCTGGAGAAAACATCATGTTTGGGAGAGTGGCAGGTTTATACCCAATACACAAGTTACAGTAGAGAGTACAGAATAGATCTATAAAAGATAGCACACCATTGAGAAGACTGAGGCACCTGGGGAATCTTAGGTCAACCAGAAAAGGAACTTAAAATTAACTGGGTTCCCTGAATGAATCTGCAGAAGGATATTTCTACTTCCCAGTGAGTAAGTCAGAGATAACAGAGCTATGCAGGCTTTTAGAGGAAAAATATACCAATATACTGTAGGCAGACAGAGAAGCTGGTGGGTCTGATAGAAGGAAGAGACATGCATGTGGTGGCTAGAGAAAAAGAGAGTAGAAAATGACAACAAGTGGAGAGGAAAGAAAGGAAGAAAAAGAGAGCAGGCACATGTTTTATTCAAACTAGGGAACACCCATTGTGGCATCAGCCCTGGGAGCCCAGCTCCGGGAGCCTAGTGTGATGTGGGTGTAGGACCTTTGTTTTCAAAATGGCTCAGTGGCTTGGGTAGGGTGTGGGGCACATGTGAAAATGCCCTTCCAGTGTCCACTGAGATGTGCATGGCTTCTTTATCATGGTGGAATCTCAGTAGCCATTTTCAGTCTCCTATTCCTCCATATTATTCATAGCAGAGAAGCACTGACAGTGCGGGGCACAGCAGAGTGCCAGAGAGTGTTTCATGCTGTTGTACATAGGGTTGTTATGAGTTAGACCTGACTCCAGGGCATCTGACAAAAACAACAGCAACAACAACAACAACATTCCTCCATATCATCTGCTAATGCCTAAACTAAACTATCAATGATATGGAGGCGCCTGTGGCCTAACAATTGTCTTCATATGTCAAGTGAGATACTATTTATGGATCTGACCATTTATAAAGGTGCTATAGATTACAGACCAGGCCATGGGTAAGAAGGTATTATCTTATAGCAACAGCATTACTTACAAAGGATAGTATCCCTCAAGGAGATAACTGACCCTTTTGTCTCAGAGGAAGCTTACATTTATAACCATGTTTTGAAAAATTCCTGCAAAGTGCATGACTCCATACATAATAAGAGTAAAATGCAAAAATCAAGGATGCAGGTTCTACAGAGCAATCCCAGGAGGGGCGGGAGAGAAACAGGGAAAATCTAGAGGGCAAGGAAAGGAAGAGACCCCTTACCCTGGGATTTGATTTGAGTCTCATCAATTGAAAGTCAGCCCTAAAAAAGCTGCTGTGAAGCCTGCCTGCATAGAGACATTATCTTGAGAGATATTTTAAATGAAAATGTTGAAATGGCTACACTTGGAGTTAAAAATGTATGCAACCTTTGACGTTAGACCTGCTTTCACCTCTGTGATTCTGTGCTTCTCTGAGAATGTAACAAACAACAAGAGGGACCATGTTTGCAATTGTCATATGCCCAGAGAGCCTTCTTGCAAGAACTTCTTTGGCCATGTTTGGCATATGCATCCTAACAGCCCCTCTTCCTTATCTGAAAATCTAAACAATGCACCTCCAAAACCTCCCTCTGGTCTCACTCTTCTTTATCTTATCAGCACCTCCTGTCTCTCCCTAAAACTATAAAAATTCATTCACTGAAGAGGAAGATCTTTAAGATAGAGAAGGATAAAGGAACTAGCTTCTTCTTAAAACTTTGGACTGAATTGTATATTACATCCTTTCTTGGAGCAATGTAACTTCAAAGGTCACAAACGCATATATATACCCATTATTAATGTTATAGGGTAATAGCCAAGAAGGAAGGGAAAAAAGGGTCCTGCAGCCACCCACCACCCAGCCTAGCCATGGGCTTCCCAGTCACTTGTGATCTGAATACCAATCTGAGCCTCCTATGAGACTAAGGCTTTGGTCTGATGGTCAGTGCCTCCCTGATACGTAATACCGACAAACAGCATACTTGCTCAAGGGAAGCAAAATTAAAATCACTCTTCCCTTCTACATTCATCAGGAAGGGTGGTAAGACTGTGTGAGACAGGCCCCACTCCTAGCAATCAAAAATGACACTGTTTAGTGAATTCTGCTCCCTTATCAAGACCAATAGCCTCCTGGATTTCTAACCTTTTGAAATGCCTACCTCTGAGCCCAATCCTTTGAAGACACTAGGAATCCATTAGCCTCTTTTGGGCACAGGCCCCAAATGTAAAACCTTTCTGTTCTCCCCTGAAGGCTCAACCTCCACTATAAAACCTTACTACTGACCACCTTCATGTCTCAAAAGTGTACTCTCTTTATAATCTATAACTGTATAAGGGCTGGGGGTTAGCTCAGTTGGGACAGTGCCGCTCTGTGCTCTCTGAGGAACTGGATTTGATCCCCAGCACTATACAAAGCAATCCTGAAAGAACCAGCCATTGAAAACCCTATGAGGGTCTCTAGGAGTCAGACCCAAGTGAACAGTACCTAACAACAACAGCATATTCTATACTGTAATTTCTATGTCTCTTATAATTTTTTTATAAGGGGAAGGTAATTGTTTTGAGGAGGGACCTGTCTGCTGCCTGCTCTCTGGTCCTGCACTTCCTTCTCTGGACCTGTTTCCCATGTCTCTCTCTCCAGACACCTGTGCTCACTCTGAAGTGTGTACTATCCCTTTCTTTTACCTAAGGAACTCCAAACTGCTTCATTCTCTTACTGACTTGTCCTCTAATTCTTTTTTCGTGTTGGAGCCAAGGACCCAGCCTCTCTCCTGAGTGGAGAGCCTGACAGGGGGAACTTCTTAGGGCAGGCAGTGCCATCACATTGAGGTACCATACCCCTGACTGCAGGTGACAAGGACAGAAATTGCCCCAGACGAAAGAGAGTGGAGTTGTGCAGTAGTGGTGCCTAAAGTATCTTATAACAAAATACATTTCAGAAAAAAAGTCAAATTGTTAAAATTTATGAAATATGGTAAGTATGCAGTCACCTATTTTGTTATGCTGTATGTGTGCTTGAGATAGAGAAGGTCAGGAATTTGGTAATGGCGGAGAAGCCCCAGGGGCAGCCACAAACAGTCCTGTGTGGCTGTCTTCTGATCCTGTCCCCAGATCACAGGCAATCCGGCAATCCTTCTTCTTGTGGATATTTTTTTGTTTTGTTTTGTTTTGTTTTGTTTTGCGGTCCTGGGGGTTGAACCCAGGGCCTCACGCCTGCATGCTCTGCAAGTGCTGGACCACTGAGTTGCCCATTTTTTTTTTTTTTACTTTTTGAGACAGGGTCTCGCTAAGTTACGCAGACTGCCTCTGGTCTCGAACTTGAGATCCTCCCGCCTCCACCTCCTGAGCCGCTGGGATTACAAGTGTGCGACACCACGCCCAGCCCTCTTGTGGATAATTCTAAAACTATTTTTTTAAGCTTTTCCCTTGAATTAATTCATATACTTTTAGTATTTTCCCCACAATATGTTGATTATAGCCAGATTTGATTTCCAGTATATATAAACATAAATCTCTTAACAAGTTTACCGGCAGGCTGAAGGGCATTTGGGGAGATAAGTCTCCCAAGAACAGTTCTTTCAATCAAGAAACACTGGTCGTGTGACTCCGGAATATTCACTTCATGTTTCTGAATATCAGATCCTCATATGTAAAACATGAAGATAAATTGCGCCTGATTCCTGCAGGGCAAATGTTAAAGCAATCAACATATTCAAAGAAACATGGGTGCTCTACTGGGGAGACATCTGGCACCCCTTTGTTTCCCTCCAAGACAGAGTGACTGCAGAAGGCTTTGGTTCAATTTGCATTTCCTCCCCATCCCTTTGGGTCTCTGGGCAGCCTTCTTCTAGCTCTGTGGAGTGGTCCTTGACATTTATATGAAAGCTGCAGGGGAGAAGGGCATTTAGCATGGGCCAGCCCAGCTCTCCGAAGAGTGAGGAACTTGCTGTTCTTGGAGAGTTCCCGTGGTATTAAGGGGAGGGGGGACTGAACAGAGTGAAATTGCTATCAATATCCTCCCAACTGTCTAAGGCCCTCATGAGTAAGAACAAAAAGGTTTGAGACGGGGCAGCACAGGCTGCAGTTTTTATCTTTTACAAACTTGATAGATAATTAAAGGAGACTTGGTGCAATTGGAATAGTAGATGGAGAGTGAGAAAATATTGTACAGATTTGGCTTTCCAATCTGGCTGTGAAAGTCACAGATATTTTCTCAATATTTCCATAAAGATGCAGGGGGCAGTCCCTAATGTAAATCTTGATCAGAAGAGCATAAGATACAATAGAAGTGAAATGCTTTTGAAAAGAATATTATCCCCCTCCAAAAATATTTCATTGTAGATCTGGATAAATAGAAGTTCATATGCAATATTTATACATTGGGCTGGGGTTTAGCTTAGTTGGGAAAGCGCTTCTTCTGATGTCTCTGAGGCCCTGGGTTCAATCGCCAGGACTGCAGAAAGAAAGACCTGGCTATCTACTCCCCAAACAATCCCAAGACAATTAGCCATTGAAAACTCTATGAATAGCAGAGAGCCACTGACATAGTGCCAGGCATGGCACAGGGTTGGGGAGTGTTTCCTTCTGCTATACATAGAGTCACTACAAGTCAGACCCAACTCAATGACACCTAACAACAAAAACAATTATACATGTGAGGAATGGAAGCAGAGAAAATTCTAAAAGAAGGGAAAGAAAGAAGAGGAATACCTGCCTAGAGACACCTTCTAGTCCACAATACAAGCAGAGGACTACCAAGAAGAGTACTACTATTCTGCCAAATTAAAAAGACAGAGACTGAAATGCAGGTAGGATCATATGGCTGCACAGCACCAGAGAGGAGGGAGCCACACAGACATATAGCTGCTGATGCTAGCGCAGGGCTATGTTCATGAGGTTGTTAGTGAGCAATTAGCCACACACACCAGGGGTTTATCAGCCAAACAATGCTAAGAGATGCCAAGGCTGGAGACATGAATTCCAACCAGCAGATATTAAGAGTCCTTGTTGAATATCAGCACATTCAATAAAGATCCCCAAAAGATCACTATTCAGTAACAGAGTAGACCCA
>VMDO01028310.1:0-24115 GCA_007922755.1 Pedetes capensis
CGGGGCTGGGATTTGGCTCAGTTGGTAGAGCGCTGTGCTGCAGTCTCTGAGGTCCTGAGTTCGATTCCCAGCACAGCACAAATGGGAGAAGGACCTGGCAATCCACTCCCAAGACAATCCCAAAACAGTCAGCCATTGAAAACCCTGAGGGTCGCTATGAGTCGGATACCGACTCGACAGCACCTAACAACAAAGTAATGCTGGAAGGCATTCAAGAAATGACTGGGGAAGAGTTGCATCTTCAAAGTCAAGTTGACCTCAATAATGGGAATGGAGTAAAGCCCCTGGGACCTCCAGTTGCTGATGTGGCACAATTCAAAATGAGAAGAAACACAGTGGTTGCATCAATGGACTCAAACATAAAAGGATTGTCTGCATGGCAGTGTTGGGTAGTGTTTCATCTTGTTGTGTGTAGGGTTACTATGAGTCAGACTTGGCTCGACAGCATCTAACCAACAACATGCTATTGGTCATCCTACTCCTTCTACCTCAAATGCCCTTTCCTCTCACTCCTAACATTTGGGATCCTAGTGACACTTAAAGGCCCAACTTTTCTATGAAATCTTCCTCTCTTTCTCCTATATACTTCTGTAACACTTTTTTTGCAGTGCAGTTACCTGTGTATTTGTCAGCTGCCTTGACTAGGTACTAAGCCTGTTTGAGATCAGTAGTGTATTCTTCAGTTATCCAGGTTGCATTGTTCTGGACATGGTTTGTACTCAATATTTATATTCAGCATAATATTATTTAATTAAAATTATATGTATAAATTCAAATGTTCTAGATAAAATCTGATCATTTTATAATCCTGCATCATATTTAGTCATCAAAAGGTTTATAACAGGAAAAAAAGCAATCTTCTAATAACAGCAATATATTATCATAGGGCCACAAACAGGGACGTGCCTGCAGTGGAAAAGCATTCTTCTGTGGATTTGGAATCAAGCTCAGCTCTGTGAGCCTTGGAATTTGGCCACAACGAAAGCCAAAGTTTGGATGCATTTTGATTGTGGGAAACAACAACATTGTGAGGGATTAACGGATGAAAGTTTTGATGGAAATAGAGTTGGTTCATAGGGTTTAGAGGCTGGTCTGCCTTGTATAGTACCAGGGTATGAGGTGAAGCTGCTAATGCTTATGAAATAGCTCAAGTTAGCCTTTCTGTTTTGAAGGCAGCAGAAGGCCAACACTACAGGATGATTTGAAAAAAATAGTAAAATAAAATAAAATAAAATAAAAGCTGCAGCAAAATAGATATTCTGGCATATGTTTGTCAGGAAATCGTTCAGTGACCCAAAGTCCTTTCCCAAATTTTTCTGAAAAATTCATGTACTGTGTTGGTGATGAAGTTCAGTGACAGAACACTTGCCTAGCATGTGCAAGGTCCTGGATTCAAACCCCAGCATAGGAATAAAAAAGGAGTGGGGAATTCATGCACCAATCTTTGTAAAGAAGGCTTTCTGAGTGAATCTACATTATACATGTGCACTTTGTTGTTGTTGTTAGGTGCCGTCGAGTCGAGTCCGACTCATAGCGACCCTATGTACAGCAGATCGAAACACTTGCCGATTCTGTGCCAGGCAAACGATCTTATTTATGTGTAAGCCCGTTGTTGCAGACACTGTGTCAATCCATCTGGTGGAGGGTTTTCCTCTTTTGCGTTGACCTGCCACTCTTCCAAACATGATGTCCTTCTCCAGGGATTGTTCTCTCCTGACTACATGTCCGAAATATGTAAGTCACAGTTTGGCCATTTTTGCTTCCAAGGAGCACTCTGGTTGTACTTCTTCTAGGACAGATCTTTTGGTTCTTTTGGCAGTCCATGGTATATTCAACAGACGTCTCCAGCACCACAATTCAAAAGCATCAATTCTTTTTCTGTCTCTCTTGTTCAATGTCCAGCTTTCACTTTAGCTTTTAATATATTGGAATAGAGGACTTACAAATAAGTAAGATAAGATCTATGTGTTCTGTTACTGTATTAGACAAAATACAATTTAATATAACTGGTTTCTGGTTGCCCTGTTTAATTAATTTATATAAACTCCTAAGAGCGGTTCTGGTACATAGTGTATACTTAACTACACATGGTGTCTGTGGTCATTTCTAGAAAATGACAGACATTAGGCCTCAGGTCAGAATTTTCTTAATTATATTATGTAGGAAAACTGTACCTCAAATCTCCTGTGTTTGTCAGGAGAGGTGGGATGAGATTGGTGTTCATTTGAGAATGTCAACTCTTTGGAATTGTAGGCAGGTATATGTTTGTCACTGTGTGTACAACAAGGAAGCCTTAAACAACCAACTTATATCTATCTCCAATAAATAGATAAGTAATAAGGAACAAATAAAAATTGGTGTGGGATGGACGAAACTTGAAAACATTATTTCCTTGGGCTGCCAGTGGGTGGTAGGGGAGGATGGGGGAAGTAATGACTAAGCAAAAAGATCCTCTTTTTAGATGATGAAAATGTTCTAAAATTTACTGTGATGGGATGGATGTAAAATTCTGTGACTATTCTAAAAACGACTGGATTAGATACTTTAAAAGAGTAGATTGGTATATGAATTATATCTCAATAAAGATGTTAAAATATATGTGAGAGAATACATAAAACACAAATAAACCTGTTTTTAGCTTTGCTTAACTACTGATGGCCAGATATGAAAACATGTTTTTATTTTTATAGATGCCAAACATATGTTCCTTAATTTTCATGTAATTAATAATATTTTGAAAAGATCAGAAAATAGACAGAAACCACAAAAGAGACAATAGTTTTTAATTGCATAATTTTACTCCTACTTTTAAACTATATTCATCTTCAGGAGACTATTTATACTAATTTCTTAAGAAAGCCTATACTGAGCCAGGTGTGGTGGTGCACACATGTAGTCCCAGCACCGGGGAAGCTGAGGCAGGAGGATGTGAGTTTGAGGCCAGCCTGGTCTATATAGTGAGACTCTAACTCAAAAATCAACCAAACAAAAACAAAATAAAAAAAGCCTAAACTTCATAAAACAAATAGCCTCCTTATGAATATCATTGTGTATTTCTTTGATCCATACAATTTAGCAAGGAAATTGAAAGCTTTTCTTTCACTGTTCATTACTACATCTGCAACCAGAACAACTTAAGTAACTTACAGATTGGACAATTACCATTCATGATCTGTTAAGCCATTCTTAAAAACTACTTTGGGTCTTTGGTTAATGTAGAACAGGGAAGTCTGACCTTTGTTAAAAGCATATTTTTCAGATAAAATTCAAAGGATTAGTTTTCAGTACACTGTATAAAACCAGAGGGGGATGAATCTGGGATTCTCAAAGTCTCTATCAGGCTTGACATTTTCACCAAAAGGAGAAATTGGCACCTAGGTCTCTTGGGATGTTTTTTGTGGCACTATACTTTAGCTGCTTGGCTCCCACCTTCCAAACCCTGTCTATGATCATCACACTTGAATCACTAACCTTTACCTTCAAAATTGCTGTTTGTTGTTAGGTGCTATTGAGTCAGGTCTGACTCAAAGCGAACCCTATGTACAACAATGAAATACTTCCTGACAATGTGCCATGCCTGGCACTGTGTTAGTGCTTCTCTCATAGAGTTTTTGATACTTCATTATTTGGGGATTTTTTTAGGAGTGGGCTGCCACATCCTTCTCCCATTTTTGTGGTACTGGGGATCGAACCCAGGGCTTCAGAGCATGCAGAGCAGCACTCTATCAACTGAGCTAAACTCCAGCCCAAATTATTGGTTATTAGTGTTTCCAGGTCTTTTCTTCTTGGTTTTCTTTTCCTTCACTGCGACAGTCTTGCTTCTTGTTAGAGAGGATTTAAGGACCAGTACTCCGGTGCTTAGCCTCCAGCAGTCCTATTGCTGTTAACTCTATTCTGATCTCACCACTTTTATTTGCCTGTGTCTGCCTCTCCTTCATGGACTTCATCTGCTTTGCTAGTTCCTTTAGGACTGGTGCTCTCTCTTGTTCAGTACTTGTCTAGCCAGACCTCTTAAGGGACTGGTAATTTGTTTCTTAATCCCAATCCCCTAGTGACTGGATTCCTGTTACATATTACTTGATTCAACCTCTGCTGCCAGATTTTCTCGACTTTAACTTTCGGTGTGCTTGCCAGGATATCCACTGCTGGACTTCCAGGGTCTGGCCGCTTGCCTGCTTGTTGCCTACTGTTATACTCCCCTTAATGCCTCACCAGCATGTCCAGACTCTTCTTGTTGGTGACTACAGGGACCTTCTCAGCTTTCCTGCCCTGCCCTAATTAGTTTCTTTAGTTTCTGGGTACCAGGTCCCTTGATCTGGCTCTGCCTGCCAATGACAAGCACCTGCTGAGATAGTATCTCCCACTTTACTACTAGTCTTTTATTTCCTTGGGACAGCATTTTGCTAATTCTTGTTTATTTTTTCTTTTCCTTTGTTTCCTGTATGTAATCTGTGGGGTGGAATAGTTTGTTCTTTTTACTTCTCTTGGATTCATTCCTTTCTCTTCATTTCCTCTGGGGCTGCTCCAGTTCCAATCCCAGGACTTTATCTACTTTTAGTCAGAGTTCAACAGTGGTGCCTCAAAGGGTTGCCTCAGGGGGTGACAGAGAAGCCTACTGGAGATGAGCAGGTTTCTATTCCCACACCAGTGTCAAAGAGGTCAGTTAATTTGTATCTGTTGGATATACTGGGGTCCTATGAAGGGTTTTGTTTACAAAAACAAAAACAAAAACAAAAACATGGGAAAGAAAGAAAAACAAAAAATAAAGAAAAAAATACATTGTACTAAAGGAATTATGAGTTTGAAAATCAGTGTTCAAAGTTATCCTGTTTACCATCGCCAAAACAGCTCCTAAAACACTTCTTGTTTTATAACTTCCCTGCTAAAGATCCTTATCAGTTACCACCACTATGTTTTACATTCCCATTTGTTTGCATACTAGGAAAAGGCTATGGGAATCACCAGGTTTCCTACTATTATTCAACATCCATGTTCCCATCATTCTAGTCAAACCGCACTGGTCCCTCAACATTCTTGGTCAGTATTGTTTCCAGGACACTGGATATGTTGTCTTTTCCTTACTTCCTTTCATTGCTTTACCTATTCAGGTCTGATTTCTGCTTCCTAGTTCAGCAGCTCAAGTATTACCCTCTTGAAAACTTCATCTGTTCTAGGTCCAACTGATCTCACCATTTGGCCATATTATGCTGAATTTAGTTCCTTGGAGTTAGGCAGTTAATTTTCTGTTTCAGACCTTTGTTCACTTGCTTGTTTTCTCAAGTAGGTTTTAGGCTGATGGACGGCAGAAATTTTATATTTCATAGTCTGTTCCATTAGGTGTTTGTTTACCACAAACAGCACTTTAGCAATTAATGAAAAATAGGAGGATGATGTCAAAATAATCTGGAAGTCCAGTTGATTCATGTGTGAGTTTTCTTAGCACTAAGTTTTGAAAAATTGGAAGCAAATTTCTCCACAATTAAGTCTGAGCAATATAGGAAGACTTTAAGAAAAGGTGAAGAATCCTGCGCAAGATGCTGCATAAGTAGTGACTGCATTAGTGCCTTCAACTTTTAAGTTTTCAACCATATTACACTATCTGGTGAATCTGTGAACACCTTTCACCATGTGTTTTTAAAAAGTTGACAACTCTTCAGTTAGATTTATAATTCTGATGAAAATGACATCTACTAAAAATGAATGCCTGTGAGGACCCATGACAGGAAGGAGGAAGCCTAAAGGCTACCAAACATCGATCTTTGTGGAGTATTTTTATTAGGATGGCTGTTTTTATTAGCGCTCTGATTACGAAATTGCATCAGATTTAAGCAGTTTTCCTTAGCCACATTTTCTCAGAAGCCCTGTTATCTTCAGTGTGGAATTTTATGGAATGAGAGATTCTTTAGGAAGACATGTATGGGATTATAACAGAATGTCTGGATTTTTGTTTCTGATCTGCAAGACATTTAGTTTGGTGTTAGCCACATAGTACATGCTTACCAAGTGCTTGTTTACTGTTAGTCATCCTTTAATGCATAAATATTTTGCTGGGACCCTGGAGTTGGTTGTTTTTCATTTTTTTTCTAAAAAAAATGTTTCCTTTAGTTTTTCTATGAATGACTCACAGTGTTTAGACCAACATACTAGACTCTAAGGTCAGTTTGAAGAAAGATAGTGCCTAGCAACATTTTAATCTTTCTTTCCTCCAAGGGCTGTCTTTTAAATGCTGATTGGGTGCTACACTCCTGAGCTGCCAGAGGGAGTGACCACAGGATCCTTCCTTTCTTCCTTTCTTCCTTTCTCTCTTTCTCTTTCTTTCTTCCTTTCTCTCTTTCTTTCTTCTCTCTCTCTCTCTGTCTGTCTGTCTTTTCTTCTTTTTTTGTAAGACAGGGTCTCTTGTAGTCCAGGCTGGCTTCAACTTTGCAATCCTCTTACCTCAGTCTCCCCAGTGCTGGAATTATAGGCATGTGACACCATGGCTGGGCTTAAAGTACATTTCTGATACTCCAACTGATGAGGGTCACTTCCTTCTTTCTTCAGCATGGGAGAAAAGATGTCTCTCCATCTACTAGCCTATTTGTGTGTCCCAGGAAGGCAAAAATAAAGGAAAACAGATGAAACGAGATCAGCCCTAAGATGGCAATTGGTGAGGTGCTTGGTTCATGATCAGTGGACAGATTGTCCATGCCTGAGACCAGTGGCTCCTTTCATGTGTTGGATTCCAAGAGAGTGCAGGGACTCTGATGCCTGAAGAAAGGGTTTCTGTTTGTTCGTCTGATTTTAGCTGCTGTTTACATTAAATGGAGCAAAATGTTGAAAAATAAATATCAAGAATGAAGACAGGGGCTGAGATAATCGCAACAAAGGCAAATGTAAGCTATATCAGGGACAGACTTTCTCATTTTTTGAAGAAAAAATTATTAATCTTTTATGTTGTTGTAAGGTGCCCTTGAGTCGGTGTCTGACTCATAATGACCCTATGTACAACAGATGAAACATTATTGTCAGTGCTTCTCTGCTATTTGCAGGGTTTTCAATAGCAGATTCATTTTTGGGAGTGGGTTGCCGGGTCCTTCTCCCAAGCTTGCAGCACCTGGCGTTCCCAGGTGGTCTCCCATCCAAGTACTAACCACGCCTGACCCTACTTAGCTTCTGAGATATGATGGGATTGAACAGGACAGTGGTACAGTTGGAGGCAGATCTTTTATATTTATCTCTAATTGGATATCAAATGTTGACCAAGGATGGTAAAACTCAACTTTACATTCAAAATAATATAAATATACATGGTAAACAAAATAATCTCTTTTTCCTTTTCTTTTTCTCTCTTGATTTTTTTTTTTTTTTTTTCAGTGCTGAGGATCGAACCTGGGGCCTTGTTGCATGCCAGGCAAGCAACCTACCACTGACCTACACCCCGGTCAGGGGAAGTAACTTTTATTACAATGTGCCACCTTTACCCTCCACTTTTTAAAAAACAGCAATGAAACTTACAAGTAGGGACCTTCATGATTGAAATCTCTTTATCTGTCTGCTGCTTCTCTTGCCAAAAACCTCCCCACACTTCAATTTCTTAACCACAGGGTCTTTGCATATGCCATCATCATTTTCTTTACCTGGAATGCTCTTCACCTGACTGTATCATAATTGCCCAAAACATTTTTGTTTAATAACCTTCCCAGTAGACTGAAAGCTCCATGGCAGCAAATTACATCTGTCTTGTTCATCACTGTACCTATGGTGCCTAGCACTATTAGGTTGCCAACAAATATTTAACTTTAATTGGACTTTTAACACTCAGCTCAAACATCCTTTTCTTTGGTAAGGTGTCCCTGAGCCTCTAACATCTGGTTAGTTACCTCTCTCACATCCTCCCTGGGTTCAATATTCAGATCTGTTGTACTGTAATGCAATTCTTTAATAGCCAATCTCCTTCAGTGGACTGAGATTCTAAAGGGCACAAATTAGGTCATCTTCATCCTTCTAAACCCACAGCACTTTGTATATCATCTGCCATCCTCTAAGGAGCTCAAGAAATGTATACTGAACAAATTCTTGAGTGGTGACTGAGCTTGGAGGGCCCTCAATTTAGGCCCACACCCACATCTCATCTAGGAATTACATAAAAGCCTTGGATAAGCAGGTCATTATCTTTCTGCAGCGTCCATTTTTACTCAATATTTCAGGAAAGGAGACATTTAGATAAATTAAATTGTGTGTGTAGTGAGTCAAATTCAAAATACACATCAAATTTTAAGTCAAAGAGGGACCTCAATAAGGCAAATTTACCTTGGGGTTCCTTGGCCACCCTGTCTGGGAGCATGAATTCCTTCTTCACTGCTGTCCTTGGATAGTTTACAGGTTAGGAGTAGACAAGTCATCTCTGGATGATTAAAAAGAAAGTTAATGACAAGGATATGGGTGGGATTAAAAGAGTTTTCCCTTTATCTAATGTTCTTCATTCTACTGTCCAAGTCAGTTGCCTCATCACACCTGAACCATGGTCAAATATTTCCTAATGCATTCTCAATAAATATGTTCCAGTATAAATTTCATATAGCACTGTTAACATCAGGAAGGGGCTGGGATTTAGCTCAGTTGGTAGAGCATTGAGCTGCAGTCTCTGAGGTCCCGAGTTCAATTCCCAGCACCGCAAAAATGGGAGAAGGACCTGGCAATCCACTCCCAAGGCAATCCCGAAACAGTCTGCCATTGAAAACCCTATAAGGGTAGCTATGAGTCAGATACCGACTCGATGGCACCTAACAACAACAACAACAACTTCAGGAAGAAGGGCAAAAGGAGTCATAACCTGAAGACCTCTTTAGTAATGTTTATGGACTTGGCATCTAAATTTACATTACAAGTAGCTTCTTTAGCATATGGGCTCTTATTCAGTGATGGTTTAGTGGTTCATTCTAGTCCTGCCCTGATCTTCTGTTCTCCCTGGGGACCTTTACTTTAAAAGAGCATTTTTTGTATTTTGGCACTACTGGGGGTGTGGGGAGGATTGAACTGAGGTCCTCCCACATGCTAGGCAAGTGCCTTACCACTTAGTCGCACTGCAGCCCCTTCTATATTTTTTATTGTTTTAAAAAATTAAAATTCATTTATTTATTTTCCAGCACTGGGTATTGGATCCAGGGCCTCACACATGCTTTGCAAGCGTGCCACCACTGTGCTGGGCCTCCAGGCCATTTTTCACTTTTTATTTTGAGAAAGGTTCGCAGACTGCCTTTGGCCTCGAACTTGTGATCCTCCTGCCTCAGCTTCCGGAGTCCCTGGGAATACAGGCGTGCCCCACTGAGCCTGGTAAGGGCCTCTTCTAAAAAGGATGGAAATATAGAGATGGGGCCTCTTCCTGAGGACACAATACTAGTTACAACTCAAGGATTTAAGACTATATCCCCTGCCCTGCTGTTGAAGCACAAAAACACCTAACATTTGTCTAGGGATTTACATTTTAAACAAAGCTTTGCCACACGTGATCTTATTTACTCCCCAAGACAACCAAGACAACTTTAAAGCTAAAGTAGCTCTAGAACCCACAGATAGCACTCAATTCAATTGCAAACTGTAAATCGGTGCTTGGGTTACAGAGCCTAACATCACCTTTAGGATTAAGCGCCGGTTGCCTGCAGCTTCAACTAACCGCAGCCTGGGAATAAAGGAAGGACTGTATTTCTTTGGCCACAACGCAATCACTGCAACGGAAGCCCCCACTCTTTCCACTTTGACCCATACTAGCCGTGTAGGCAATTAATCAGCCTTCCTCGAGGTTTTCCTACAGGCGGCCAGTTTTCTTGCTAATTAAATCTTCCCACAGAGTGCAGCAAGACCACACCCCCGGAGGGGCCTCCAAGAAGGCCTATGGCAGTGCAAACCGACACTAGGGTCACGCCGCCAGGAAAACGCACAAGCGACTCTCGCCGGTCCTCAGTTACCCCATCTCTAAAATGGGCTCCCCCGCCTCGCTCTTGACTAGTTCCCGCCCATTTCGCGCTAGGCTCGTAGGGAGTGAAATCAGGGCTTAAACACAGCTGAAAGTCCTCTGTTAGGCTCCAGTCGCTCCGCCGGGCATGCTCAGTAGCCCGGGCCGGCTCAGCACCGAGAGTTGGAGGCCGCGGCCGACTGCGGGCACTTTGATGAATCACGTGTGTTGAGGGCCCTCTTAAAGAGATAGACGCCTACTTTTCCTCCACCCTAAACACCGCCCCGAGGGCGGTGGCGACCGTGGTAATTGCAGCTGCTTAGGGGCAGGGCTTGCCCCAGCGCGGAGTAGTGGCAGCAGCGTGCTTGCGTCGGGGGTGCTTGGGAGCCGGAGCCCCGGGGGGCCTGAAATCGGGAGCTCACTGGCAAACCCACTCTCCCCAAGGAAGAGGTGCTTGCCGAATCAGCGCGGGGCAGGGCGTTGAGGAGAGGTGGGGGAACAGGGCACAGGTGACAGGGCCGGAGAAAGATGGAGCAACCTGGGGCGGCAGCGTCGGGCGCGGGAGGCGGCAGCGAGGAACCCGGTGGGGGCCGGAGCAACAAGCGGAGCGCAGGGAATCGGGCCGCCAACGAAGAGGAAACGAAAAACAAACCCAAATTGGTGAGTGCTCCCGCAGCCCCCGCCGGCCTTGAGAGCCCCGGGTCCTCCAGCCGTTGAACATGGGGGGACCCGGGGCCCCCTCCCAAGGGTGACCGCGACCTCACTGTGCAACTCCGGGAGCCGCTAAAGAAGCGGCCACGCCGAGGCGCGGAGACGGCGTGGGGGCGGAAGAGCACCCCTTTCTCCACTTAACCCCCTTTTCACTCTTGTCAGCCTGGGAAGCAGTGCGGGAAGGAGAGAGGCCCCACCCCAACTTGGGGACACCCGGTGTCCTAGAGTACTGGGTAGGGCTGTTGTTTGCCTAACTTGTGAGCACGAACCTTTGCGCGATTCCATTTCCCTCCCACCTCTTGTCAGTTGCTGCTTTGCCTCTGAACACTTAGGGTTCGGGGCGGGGAGAACCTCCCTCCTTTCAGCCCGAGTACTTGAGAGCCCACTCACAGCCTTGCGAATCAAGAAAAGCACAATGTAGGCCCCCAGCCCTTCTCCTTTATCAGAAATCTACACAAGAGGCGCCTACGTGCGTTTTCCCCCTTTGACTCTCTTTCCGTGTGCTCTCCCAAGAAACATTTCTTGGGAAGCGTGGGTGAAGCGTGGGAGTTGAAGGCTGGTAAGGTACCACCAAGTGCCCTGTGTGTGTAATAGGCACAGTCATACATTGCTACCACTCAGTTGATTAAGACCGCTCTAAAGCAGTAAAAGTCTCACAGTCCTGACGGTGTGTATACCGGTGGTAGCAGTCCATTTCCTGCCACTGAATGTGCAGAGGAATGAAATCTATGGGGCCTGGTATTGCGTTGGGAAATACTGGAGTTTCCTCAACTCATCAGTTAGAAGGGTTCCTCTTTTTGTAAACTTTCTAATTTGAGTGGCATGAGGGGAAAGGGTTTTCCTGCCCAGATTCAGCGAATACTCCTTACAGCTGAAGAGTCTTAGTCCATATCCGAAGCACAAGCCACATGTTGCATGTCTAGATTTCGGTTTTAAGCAGCAGCTTGAAATAGAGGAGACTGTGACATACAGCTAAAGCCATTTCCTTTGGCATCTGGCCATTTGTTATGGACCTGTTGTACTTCTCTTTCGCCTATTTGTCTTTCAGTTATGGACTGTCCATATTGGAAAACAGTAGACCAAGGGTGATCATTTTAGAAATTATGCAGCCTTCCACTATGTGGGAAGGGACTCCGTGGGGTAGATTAAGATGATAAAGTCTCCTCAATTCTACCCTAACTTGAGGCAAATTGAGAAAGTGCTTACTCCAATGTGTCCTGTTACCACAGTATTTACAAATAAGGAAACTGAGTTGTGGGCTCTTTGTGAGTGTCCTGATTGTTGGAGGGTTAATACATTTAATGTTTAATGGGTGTCTGCACCATCATGAAACTTAGAAAAGTTTTATGAAATCCGATGTTGTGATTTTGAAATTATCAGTTTGTGGTAAAAGAGCGATTATATTTCCTTTTCTCTGTTTCTTTTTTGGCCTTAGTATTAAACTGTGGTTTAATCAGTAATGAAAAGTTTGAGTGAAAATAAAAGTTGACTGAAAATTTCCACAAATAATTTGGTACATTAGCAAGAACCTTCCACTTTTGAGAAGAATATTCTCAAGAAAAAGCACTTATGTCTGTTAGTAATAACACCTTGATTATATTCTTCCCTGCCCTTTTGCCATTTGTTCTGTTTCATCTTTTATGTTTTATTTGCTTTGACAAGGTAACTAGATAGTTAGGAGATGGTATCACTTTCAGTTCCTAGCTAACTTCACTGTTCCATGTTGAACATAGCTTGATAATAGTAGAGTAAGTATTTGAATCCAAGCGCTTATTAATACCAACATGGATTTTTACCCTCAAACGTAACTTTTGAGCTTTACATAATTTTACAAGCAGATGTGTCAGAGCTAATCAAAACAAATTTAGGAAGTCATTAGAGCACATTTAAAGGCAGACAGTTTGACCAAGCAATGTTGTTGACCAAGCAATAGGATTTGGTAAACTATTTAGGAAAGAGTTCATCTGGGATTCTTAACCTCTAAATTTTTCCCACAAAGATAAACTTTATTTAGACTAAATTTTATAATTTTGAGTAGTATGCTAATCGTTGTAATATTTCTTGTGCGTGTGTAAAGGAGCTGTGGTGTGGGATTACAAAGAACTCCATGGCAGTAAAAGTTATTTGTGTGGGTGATTGTGGGGACTGTTGTTAGATGTTGTTAGGATACAAGGCAAAACAGTATTGCTACTGCTTCTCTGTTATTCATAGGGTTTTCAGTGGCTGATTGTTTTTTGGGAGTGGGATGCCTGGTCCTTCTCCCAAGCCTATAGCACCTGGTGATCCCAGGTGGTCTCCCATTCAAGTACTAACCAGGCCCCACCCTCCCTAGCTTGTTAGATCTGATGGGATCCAATGCCACAGTGGTAAGACTGCAGGCATTTGTAGGGATTGTTGTTGTTGCTGCTGCTGCTGTTAAGTGCCGTTGAGTCAGTATCGGACTCACAGCAACCCTCAGGGTTTTCAATGGCTGACTGTTTCAGGATTGCTTTGGGAGTGGATTGCCAGGTCCTTCTCCCATTTTTGCGGTGCTGGGAATTGAACTCAGGACCTCAGAGACTGCAGCACAGTGCTCTACCAACTGAGCTAAATCTCAGCCCGTTGTGGGGATTAGAGATTCTTAAACTCTACAAATTGCATGAAAAAATTTGAGTGCTTATTACTTTTCTGGGCCCCATAGCTTTCATCAGTTTCTCAAACGCATCCATCACCTACAGAAAGAATAAGAACTAATGCAACACCAAAGAAAGACAGTAAAGGAAATGACAGTTGATTCTGCTCTTAAGTTGGGGAGGGGAAGAAGTCAGTGATGAAGGAAGGGAAATAGCACTGCCCACAAGGGTGATTGATATTGAAGAAAATTTTTCCAGAAGTAAAAAGTTAACTGTGCAATGCTTATATAGTATTAGTTAGGGTGAAAGTTTCTACTATATAGAAAAATTTATCCAATCAGTCTAGTATAATAGATTCATAAAATATAAGGCTTGTAATTCAATTGTTTTCATTTAGTTTCTTATGCTTCTGGTAAACTGGAGATGGAAGATATATTTTCTATACACAAACTATTTTCATTTATATAAACTTTCTTCTCTTCCCTCTTCTCTTCTCTTCTCTTCTCTTCTCTTCTCTTCTCTTCTCTTCTCTTCTTCTCTTCTCTTTTCTTTCTTGGTACTGGTGGGGCTGAACCCAGGACCTTGGACATACTTTCCAAGTGTTGTGCCACTGAGCTTCAGCCCCAGCCCCTTTTCTTTTTTCTTTCTTATTTTGAGACAGGGTCTCCCTGAGTTATGCAGGTTGCATCTGGCTTCAAACTTGCCACCCTCCAGCCTCCACCTCCCAAGTACCTGGGATTATAGGCACATGCCACCCGGCTGATTTTTTTTTTTTTTTTTTTAAGAAAGGCAATCCTGTCTTGGACTTGTCTCATTCTGAATGATAAGTTAGTAGTAAAGTTTTGGATTTTATGTCACTATCTGGTTAGGCCCACATTGTACCATGTAGTCAAACAGCATGACTCTTATTAGATTCATTAGTAATTTGATGTCAACCATGGAGTGAATTTTGTTAAACTGGTAGGAGAGAGCTCTAGATGAGTTATGAAGGAGTTTGCATCTTGAATCTCACATATTTAAAGCAGTGACTTAATCATTAAGAATCCAGCGTTAAAGTAGAACCAACACCACACACACACACACACACACACACACACACACACACACACACGATAGCAGGTGTCCAGTGGCTTGTCAATATTTGATATTTTTGCATTTTGACTTTATGTATGATTTCTGAAGCCATTGGTTCTTCAAGAGAATGAAGTCAAATTAGTAACTTGAAATAACACAAGTTAAATTTCTGGTTATTATGTGCCATCCTGAGTATTTGGTTATTTACAATTAGATGAGTTATGTTTTGGTTTCAAATAATAAATACTGAGCACAATGGTTTCATTTCCATAGCATTTTTATCGAGTATGTACTACATGCTGGGTGCAGTTCTAAGGGTTGGTTATGTAAAGATACTCAGGCCAAGTGTGGCCACACATACCTGTTATCCCAGTACCCTGGAGGCTGAGACAGGAGGATCTCAAGTTTGAAGCCAGCCTGGGCTGCATAGTGAGACTCTGGCTCAAAAAACAAAACCAAAAATCTCATAGTTTAGTAAGACAGGGAAGTTAATGATTAAAAAGCAGGGTGATATGTTATTGTAGGAATGTGCTATATTCATCATGGAGAGTGATGCTATAACATCATCATGGAGAGGCATCTAGGTCAAATTGGGTGCTTGAGTGAGGTAAGGAAAGGCTTATTGTATTAGATGACATTTGCACCAAGGCTTGAAGAATAGGACATTGGTTGAAGAAGAGGAGGGAAAGGCATTCTAGGTTGAAACAACAGCATATACAAATGTAGGTGGATACAGGAACATGCCCAATAAAGAAATTCAACTAGATATGTATGGCTGAAACAAAAGGAAAATAGGATAGTAAATTTGTTAGAAAAGGGACAGGGTCCAAATCACTATGGATCTTTGTGTTATATTAGAATTTTAGCTTTTTCTGAAAGAGTAAGTTGTTGAAGATATTAAAATAGGAGAGTTACTAGATCATTATTGTGTTTCAGAAAGAGATTTAGAACTGTGGAGAATGTCTTGGAGAGGAGTGCCAGGATGGAGGCAGGAAGACCAGTCAGGAGGAAGAAGCAGAGTGGCACAATGGAGTTTGCTGTTTAGACTTAGAGACCTGGGTTCCTATTGCTGCTCATCTACTCATCCTTTACCAGACCATCCATATTTCTCTGCACTTTAATTTCTTCCTGCTACCTCCATTGCCTCTCCTTCCTGCCACCCACTTTAACATTCTCCAAATCTGAAATGTCCCTCACTTTTTTCCTTCAATCCCTTCCTTCTTTTTCTCTCCTTTTTTTTTTTTTTTTTAATTTTATAGTAAAGGGGGTTGAACCCAGGGCCTTGCACATGCTCTACCTCTGAGCTGCATCCCTAGACCTTTTTTTGTTTTATTTTGACACAGGATCTTCCTAAATTGTGCAGGCTGCCTCTGGCCTCAAACTCATGAATCTCCTGCCTTCACTTCCCAATCCCCTCTGTGTCTTTAAATCTCACAGCCCTGCTCATAACTCAGTATTCTTTCTTCCTTTAAATCTTTACTGGTTACATCAGCTTACTTGAGGGCCCCTCTTTTTTCTGAACTTTTAATTATCATTTAAATGTTATATACTGATATTTTCTTAACAAAGATTTTTAAATTCTTCTGAGCAGGGGTTCTGTTTTATTGCTTATTGTTGAAAACTTAGCAGGTGAGTGCTTTGGTACAAAACAACTTGGGTAAATAAATGGTCCTTAGCTGGGGATTTTTTTCCCTATAGGCCAGATATTTTGAGAGCGTACATCGTTGAGAGGAGACCTTTTTTTAAAAAAGTTAAAGTTTATATGCCATATTTTTTCTTAGGTTCATTTGATGAAGTATAGATACTATCTGTACATTCCTCTTTGTCTTTTCTCTAATTTTGAAATTCAGGAAGCTTCCTCAGGAGAGTGAGAACTTTCCTTCTCCTCTTGTTTTTTTAGATTCTTGTGATGTCAGAGCCTGAACTTCCATGCAGAGAAACAGTACCAAAACTAATGAGCCAAGTAACATTTTTCTGTTTTTAGTAGGAAACTTCAAATTATTGGCAAGAGAATACAGAATGTAGAGCCAAAGGACCTAGGTTCCAGTGTCCTTTCTATCTTTTATTTGCTTGTGATCTCTGAGGAGCATTTAACAGAAATTTGACCTCTTTTATTAATATGTGCCAGTCAGATAATGTCCTTGCCTAATTTGCTTGTTTGGGCTGGGATTTAGCTCAGTTGGTACAGTGCTGCTCTATAGTCTCTGAGGTCCCTAGTTTGATTCCCAGCACTGCAAAAATGAGAGAAGGACCTGGCAATCCACTCCCAAGGCAATTCTGAAACAGCCATTGAAAACCCTATGAGGGTCGCTATGAGTCGGATACCGACTCAACAGCACCTAACAACAACAACAACAATTTGCTTGTTTGGTGTTTTTTATTTTTATTTTTATTTTTATTTTTTATTTAAAGACATGGTCTCACCATATTGCCCAGGCTGCCCTTGAACTCCTGGGCTCAAGTAGTCCTCCTGCCTCAGACTCCCCAGTAGCTAGCTGGGACCACAGGTGCATGCCACAGTACCTGGCTTGCCTGCCTGATTTGCTTGACAAGGTAGTTTAGATAAAATACAGTCATGAATGAGAACACTTTTAGAAAATTCTATAATGTTATACAAATACAGAACATTATTATGAGCCCCGTATATTAACTGGATCAAATGTGATTATGGGGCCATAGATACACTATAGCTCAGTGGTAGAGTGCTTGCCTAGCATTCTTGGGGCCCTGGATTCAATTCCCATTACTGAAAAAAAAGTTGTGTGGTTAGGTAGTTTCATGGCTTTTTTATAATTTCATATCTCTAACATTATTATTGGGTCTGGGATTTAGTTCAGTCGGTAGAGCGCTGCTCTGCAGTGCTCTGCGGTCCCGAGTTTGATTCCCAGCACCGCAAAAATGGGAGAAGGACATGGCAATCCACTCCCAAGGCAATCCCGAAACAATCAGTCATTGAAAACCCTATAAGGGTCTCTGTGAGTCGGACACAACTCCACAGCACCTAACAACAACAACATTATTATTTGGGCTGGGATTTAGCTCAGTTTGCAGAGTGCCTCTCTGCAGTCTCTGAGGTCCTGAGTTCAATTCCCAGCACTACAATAATGGGAGAAGGATGTGGCAACCCACTCCTAAGTCAATCCCGAAAACAATCTGCCATTGAAAACCCTATGAGGGTTGCTATGAGTCGGTCACAACTCGAAGGCACCTAACAACAACAACAACCACATTATTATTGTATAAAGTACCATAATCTAGTTATATTTTGATTGATTCTTCTCTCCTCAATTCTATTTGTCCATTTGCAGAATTATAAATTCTGTCCTTTTATTAATAATTATTTCTATTGAATGAATACAAGATGTGAGGTTAACTTTTTTACTGTATTTTTTTAAGAACTAGTCTTTTTCAGTTTATCAACTTGAGGCATTTAAAATTTTTGTTAAAAAACTTCCAGTAGATATGTATGACATTCTCTCTTGTCAGATAGCTTACTGATGTACAAATAAGGACACTGAGTCACTGAAGTGTTAAGGAGACTGACTTAGAGATGAGTTTAAAAGCTATCACCTCTATTGTAGAAGTTATAGATAACACTGAGTCATTATGCTTGAGGCACTCTAAAAGTAAAAAATGTTATTCAATCTTTGTATTCTTTTATTCTATTTTGAACAATTTATAATTGTAACCAACCTAGATCTTACTCTAAGTACTAAGTGCTTTGGCACTAGCACATGTCATTGCAGTGAAATCATTCTTTTCCAACCTGGTCTCCAAGAATACTGTAAATAACAGGATGCTGTGAAAATAGTATGCAAGAAATTTATGCTAATTTACATGAATCAGCACATCTGGTTAAATATTACTGGGTGTCACTAGTACCACAAGGATTATTATTGAAGACCCCCTTATCCTCTATTCGTGTATTCACTCTGCCATGCAAGAGGAGCCCAGTTCCTTCTGTCATTTTGGGTGTTTGATACTTTTTCTGAAGACTAAAGAAACTATTCTGAAGATAGTTATTGTTAGGTGCTGTTGAGTTGGCATCTGACTCATAGTGACCCTCATAGGGTTTTCAATGGCTGATTGTTTCAGGATAGTTTTCAAGAGTGGGTTGCCAGGTAGTTCTCCCATTTTTGATGTTCTGGGGATCGAACCTGAGTCCTCAGAGAGTGTGGTGTGGCACTCTTCCAACTGAGCTAAACCCTAGCCCCTACACTCCTGGACACTGTGCCATGCCTGGTACTATTGTCAGTGCATCTCTGCTATTTATAGGGTTTTCAGTGGCGGATTGTTTTGGGAGTGGATAGCCTACAGTACCCAGTATTCCCAGGTGGTTCTTCCATTCAAGGATTAACCAGGCCGACCCTGTTTAGTTTCCGAGGTCAGGTGGGATCGATGCCAGGGTGCTATGGTTGCAGATAGCACTTCATTAGGAAGAAATTATTCCCAAGTGGCTGTTAAGTCAATCACCTAGCAATTCTGATGCCCACCTAAGGGAGAAAAGACTTTGGGTACAGTCTTCTTTTTACAAAAGTTATTTGTTGTTCTGTGATAGATCTGTTCACTGATCTCAAAATTTTGAGGAATTTTTAATCTACCCTTAATTTCTTGGTCTCTTGTCAAGATAAAAGTAAAAGAAATAAAGTTTTTACTTTAGAATAAGGGCCAATCAATAAAACTTTTTGTAAAACTTATGAAAAATTTCAAAGATACTAGAAAATAGAAGGGATAGAACAATTATCTAAGCCAGTGTGGCGGCACATGCCTGTAATTCCAGCACTCGGGAGCTTGAGGCAGGAGGATCCGTGTGAGTTCAAGGCCAGCCTGGTCTACATAGCAAGTTCTGGGCCAGCCTAAGCTACACAGCGAGACCTTGTCTCAAACAAAACAAAACAAAAACAAGCCCTCAAAGAACAATTAGTTGTCTACAATTTGCATATTTGCTCCATCTGTCTTTTACTTGCTAAAGTATTTTAGTGCAAACCCCTGATATCATGTCATTGTACTCCTACATACTTCAGTGTGCATCTCTAAAAATTACTGATTTCTTTAAAACATAATCACTATGCTACTGTCACATCTTTAAAAATTAACATATTCCTTGGTATCATCTAATGCTTAATCCATAATCAAATATCCTGACAATTGCCTCAAAAATAATTAGATTTTTAATCTAATGTGTGCCTAATTAATGTACATGCCACTGAATTCCTTAAATAAATACAGCTTTAAATTAGTGGTAAAAATCTTATTCAGAGTTACTCCACATAAAGTCCTGTCATAAAGCATCATGCCAAGTTAAGTGCATTTTTATCTTTCAGTCTATAAAAGTATCTGCAAAAGTTGACTTTATAAATGTAGGTAGACTCTTTGGAACAGCTACTATGTACCATAGAAAACAGACCAAATTAAGACTTCTGGCTTTGCTTACTGGTTGGGTAATCACTCATTTTTATTTTGCAGTTTGTGAAGGAGGGTGGGGTTTATGTGTAAGAATTTTCCTCCCAGAGAAATGTTGTAGATAGTTGGGCAACGGAAAAATATTCTGGTATTCTCTAGATAAAGGATTCATATACTGTTTGATACATGCACTCCACAACTACTAAGTTTATGTCACTACCTTAGTTTTTTTTCCTTCAAATCAATGTCTATTTAGTACTTGAGGTATCTATCTTTGTTTTTAGGCACTTTGATGTACTCTAGGTTAGTGAATCTGGATTACTGGTGAGCAAACCTTTACAAAGACCTCTGAACTATTGTCCCCTTATTTAGGTATCTGGGGTTACACTTGAAAGCTAGGCTACAGTAATGAGGTGATGGAGCTGGGGATGGGTGGAGTGCGTAAATATGAGAAATCAACCTGGGCAAATGGTCTAGACTCCCCACAGATTTACTAAAGAACTTATGTAACCACTATTTTCCAGACAGCAATTTAGCGCTGTTATTGTGCTCGATGGCAATAGGCATATAATTTCTGTAACTTTGTGGATTCAAATAGATTTAGACTAGTAATTCAGGTCCATTCTACAACTTCTTGACTGACCATTTACTGACCCAATCAGGTGGGTAATTTTCCTTGAAACAGGTAGATGTGTGATAATGGGGCTGTTGGGGCCCAACAGCTGGCATTTTGTCCTTTTGTATTGTTCAGGGCAGGGAAAGCTATGAAGTTGTTGTTTTATATTCTCTGAAATCAATCATTGGTAAAATATTAAACAGTTTTTTTTTTCTTTTTTTTTTTTTTGCAGTTTTAGGGGGTTGAACCCAGGGCTTCATACATGCTTTTTAAGTGCTCTACCACTGAGCTGCACCCCCAGCCCATTTTTTACTTTTTATTTTGAGACAGGGTCTCACTAAGTTACACAGGTTGCCTCTGGCCTCAAACTTGTGATCCTCCTGCCTCCGCCTCTGGAGTTGCTGGGATTGCAGGCTTAATGGCATATTATACTGGCTGGAGCTGTTTAGGAAGATTCTGTATATAAGTAGTGAGACCTAGTGTAGGCTGTACATTTCGGTTTTGAACCTGAATAACATATGTATGGTTGGGCCCTGCTGGATGGTATGGAACCCTGGGGTTCACACCTTTTACCAGATAATGTGCCAGTCACAGGACTATGTCTTCGTCAGGTCACTTTTTCTAATTCATTCAGAGGGCCCATGTGGGCTAGCTACTGCATTTAAAACCAGATGGATTTTATTCTTATATCTGGTAGGAAGTTTAGCAACCATAGTATGTGGTTTAATGTCTTATTTAGAGTAGCAATGTTTCATTTGCTTTGATTCTGAAAAGGAATATAAGATGTATGCCTATGTACTATATTGGCTTATACCTGCCTACATTTGCTTTGTTGTTGTTGTTAGGTGCCGTTGAGTCAGTATCTGACTCATAGCGACCCTGGTAGGGTTTTCAATGACTGACTGTTTCGGGATTGCCTTGGGAGTAGATTGCCAGGTCCTTCTCCCATTTTTGCGGTGCTGGGAATTGAACTGGGGACCTCAGAGACTGCAGCGCAGCGCTCTACCAACTGAGCTAAATCCCAGCCCATATTTGCTTTAGAGTTATTGAAATCCTCAAATGGAAGTGGTTGTGCCCTTGAGGGCCTAAGCTGGAGGTTCAGTATGTTGATTGCCTTCTCTAATTAAGACTCCTCCCTTTCTGTACTCCTCCCAGGGATTTTCTTGGCATTATTGTTTTACAGAGTTTCCCACAGTCACAGATAATATGGATAAGACTGCATTTTTTTGAAGTTTGTGTCATAACTTTAACTGTTTTCATTTACATTGCCCATGATACAAGGCAAGAACATATGGAAAATTAAGATGGGTTATAATAAATTGGCAGAGACATTTCCTCTAATAATATGCTCTGCAGCATGGTACATCTCATTGAAAAATCAATGTTTTCCAGAAGAGTCAGTAGGTACATAAAACATTTGTGAATGAAAATAACCTTTTCTTAGGCTGCCCTCACAGTTTGTTTTTCATTGCCACTGCATTAGCTTACATTTCTCCCCCTTTGGTTGAGTAGCTAATGGTCTTTAAACAAGCTATTAAAGGGAAGAATAAGTTTACAAAATAAAAATGGCATGGATTATATCCATGTTGGGTGGCTCAGATTTTCATGTATTTGTTTTACTAAAGCAGGGTTTTGGAGAAGGGCCTGGCAATCCACTCCCAAGGCAATCCGGAAGCACTCAGCCATTGAAAACCCTATGAGGGTCGCTATGAGTCGGATACCGACTGGACGGCACCTAACAACAAAAAAGCAGGGTTTACCCATATTCTGTGATTCCTAAATTCTTAGGCTTTTTCAGTACAACCTGTACTTCATTCATCAAACCGTTTTCACATGGTCTTTTGAATTTCTGAGATCAAAATCCTTCGTGTTCATATAAGCTGAGTCAGCCTGAGACCAAAATCCTAAATTTTAAGTGGCCACATCTCTGTATGAAATTAAATTGAGGTATTAGTTACACTGTAAAGTAGGAATTGTGCAGGGGTGTGGGCCCAGTTTTCCATATTCTTTCTACTAGTTCTATTGAAGATAATTGTGGATTAAGGCATGAGATTATTTTATGTTACAAATCCCTGTTTTCAGCCTCCTCCCTCTCTGTAAATAATGTTATCACTTGTGTGTTTCTAACTCTGAAGGTCATTTTGTTCCTTGTTATTTTTACTGGTTTCTGTGAATATTCTACTATAGAAGGATAGCCATTGGGTGTTACATAAATTACTGAATGTCGCAGAGATTTATTTAAAAGCATTTCCCAGTCACACCCATCGCCAACCATGTTGGCATAAAGTAGTAGAAGCTGCATTTTTTTTTTTGAGTCAGGTCTTGTTGTGAAGTCCAAGCTGGTCTTGAACTCACTATGTAGCCCAGGTTGGACTCAAACTTGGGATTTTCCTGCCTCTACCTCCTGAGTGCCAAGATGATAGGTGTACGCCACCACCACCACCACCACCCCACTCCGTTTCTTGTTGTTGTTAGGTGGTGTCAAGTCGAGTCTGGTCCAACTCATAGCTACCCTACGTACAACAGAACAGAACACTCGCTGACACTGTGCTGTCCATGGCACTATGCCAGTGTTTTCTTGCTGTTCTTAGGGTTTTCAATGGCTGATTGTTTCAGGAGTGGGTTGTCAGATCCTCCTCCTGTTTTTGTGGTGCTAGGGATCAAATCTGTGGCCTCAGTGCAGTGTGGCACTCTACCAGCTGAGCTAAACTCCAGTCCCTATACCCAGTTTAGAAACTACATTTTTTTTCACAATAGTGGGGGTCAAACCCAGGGCCTTGCACATACTAGGCAAATGTTCCACTACTGAGCTGCACCTCCCAACCGCCCAACTCCCTTTTTTTCTTTGTTATTTTGAGACAGGCTCTTGTTATGTTACGCAGGCTGCCTCTGGCCTTGAACTTGCGATCCTCCTCCCTTGGCCTCCCAAGTCATTAAGATTACAGGTGTGAACCACAGTGTCCTGCAGCACTGCATTTTGATCTTATACCCCACATTGTAGTTTATAGAATCTGAAAGTAGTCCATATGCTATACAGAGTTGAAATAAGCTAAATAGGATATGTAAATCATCCTATTCTTTAAAAAAGATCTTGTTTCTGGCTATTTAAAAAGGTGATATAGAAATGAACTGACTACTTTTTAAAAATGTAACTCTGGGCAAGTCATTGATTTGTCTTCTCTCTGGGTGTCAGTTTATTCTATAGAATAAGGGAATCTACATAGATGATCTGCAAAGCACCATTCAGCTGTGACATATTAAGAGTCAAAGGTTATTGAAAGCTGTAATGAATCTGCCCTAACATAAATACAAGGCACCTGAATTTCAGGTAGACAAAAATTGGAATTATGAAAGATGATTATTGAAGGCTGAATGCTAAGAAATGAATATCCCAGCCAACTTTACTCTCGTTTCTGGAATCTGAGTTAGCTTAGTCCAGTGAAGGCCATGTGAAGATTGTTTTAGCTGCGCATTGTATATCAGACATTGTATGGAGCCCTTAGTGTTGGCTCCATTCTAGGTCATCCTGTTCCTTGGGTGGTGACCTTGGTTCAGTGACTAAGTATAGTACTCAAGCTATCCAGAGGTGATTCTCAATAGTATTCAGTATCCTAGGGGCCAGTTGTTTTTCTGAGTGCTTTGCATGTATTTGTCAAGAAGTATGCAAGTCTGCCATTTTACCCTCCATACCTACTTGTTACCATTTGTTTCCTGGATGCTTACTAAAACCCATGACTCCTGGGTCAGAGGCAAAGGACAGTTCTCTCT
>VMDO01028311.1:0-24113 GCA_007922755.1 Pedetes capensis
AAAAAAAAAAAAAAAAAAAAAAAAAAAAAAAAAATATATATATATATATATATATATATATATATATTTAAAAAGCTAAAAAGGGAAGACTCAGTATACAGCTCAGTGGTAGAGCTTTTGCCTAGCATGTGGGAGGTACTGGGTTCAGCCTTCAACTACTGGGGGGAAAAAAAAAGAAAGAAGTGAGACTCCTTAGGTCTCTGGGCTGGTGCCCTGGAAAGGGATTATGTGTCCTTGATCTCTCCACGTCCTCTTTTGCTCTCTGGAAATGAGGTCAGAAGTTTGCTTCCTCATGGCATCCTTACCAGAGGCTTAAAAACAATGGGTTCACCTAACTGTGGATTAGAACTTCTGAAACCATGAGTTAAAATAAACGTTTTCTCTTGATAAGTTAATTATCTCAGGAATCTCATTATAGTGATGGAAAGCTGACCAACACACTTCATCTTGTAGCTGTATCACTCCAGTCTTGGTATCCACTGTCCACTGGTGTTTTCTCTCTGTATTGTCACATCTTCTCTCTGTGTCTCCGGATCTTTTTTTTTTTTTTTTTTCTTTTTTTTTCTTTTTAAAAAGGCTCAACGTATTTGGTTAGGGCCCACCCTAATTCAGTGTAACCTCCACTAAACTTTACTACATCTACAAAGACCTTATTTTTAAATAAAGACACATTTGAGTATCTAGGTTAGGACCTCCACAAATCAATTTACAATTCTACCTGATAGAAGACTTTCATTTCCATAGTTAATAAGCTGTGATTATACAGTGTTGTCTCTTGAATGTTTGGTAAAGTTTAAATCATAAATATTTTATTATGGAATTAAACATTCCATTTAAATTTCATATTAATAAATATATATTAGTTCATTTTATGAGTGAACCTTAACCAATTTAAGTATTGCACTAATTTTGAATATTTATATCTTCTATATTTTTGCTATAGCAACTTATACTTTGACAGTCATCATAATCTTCATTTCCTTAGACTAATTTCTGAATCAAAAGATGAACACTTTCAGATTCCTGATACACTCGATTAAGGAATACCAAACAGACTGAAGGATAAGAGTAAGGAAACTTATTGAAAACAAGAATTAAGTAAATAAGACTTCCATCATTCACTCTATTCACCCATTTGGCATCCACAATTAGAAAAAGTGACCCAGGAGAAAATAAGTCCACAGATAATGTCATTTGGAGATCCTACAGTGAGTAGTCAGGTTCCATTGATTTATAGTTTAAAATTAATTACTGTTTATAATTAGTCTGAAATCTGTGGTATATTATCAGTAGTACCTCATAATCAAAAACCACCATTTTCCCAGTGTTTTTATTTATTCTCCCCTGCCTCCCTTATTATTCTGTCTGGTTCTGACTTCTGTTAAGGATAAAGCAGGAACCCACACATGAGTTATTTTTGTATGATGGACAAACCATCCATTGGGTTAACCTTCTATTTCCACTTCCTCTTCCTCTTCTTCCTTCCTTCTGGACCACGGGGCACAAAAGTCCATTGAAATGTCTGATGTTCTTGAGTTGGGCACAGTGGCTCACAATTGTAATCCCAGAGACTCAGGAGGTAGAGGGCGGAGACAGCCTATGTAACTTAGCAAGACCGTCTCAAAATAAAAAGTTAAAACACAGGCTTTGTAGAGCCCTTGCAAAGCATGCATGAGGCCCTGGGTTCAACTTTCTAGTACCAGGAAAAACAAACAAATGAACAAACAAAAGAAACCTGATGCTCTAGAGTCAAGAGACTGTATCTTAAGGTCAAGTACATTTTAAAGCATATAGATCCCTGAAAGAGAAAGGGCCCACAATAGGCAGATTAGCATCCACTCATCGTTCTTGTATCACCAAGGACTAGAAATCAGTCTGGCACATAACAGGTAATCAATATGTTTACATGGATGGATGAATGTATATGGTTTTAGTTGTTATTGTTGTTAGGTGCCATGGAGTAGAGTTCAATACTTATACCAGAAGGAAACACTACCCAACACTGTGCCATGCACACGATCATTTTATGTTTGAGCCCATTGTTGCAGCCACTATGTTTCTTCTCATTTTGAGTCGTGCCACATCAGCCAATGGAGTTCCCAGGGGCTTTACTCCATTCCCATCATTATGGTCGACTCTACTTTGAGAGGGCAACTCCTCCCCAGGCTTTTTGTGAATGTCTTCCAGCCTGGGAGGGGGGGATCATTCTCTGGCACTGTATTTGACAGTGCATCTCTGCTATTCATAGGGTTTTCAATGGCTAATTGTTTTGGAAGTGGGTTGCCGGGTCTTTCTCCTTTGTCTTAGTCTAGAAGCTCAGCTGAAATCTTTCCACCATGGGTGGCACTGCTGGTATCTGAAATCCCAAAGGCATGGCTTTCAGCATCAAAGCCACAGGCAAGTCCCCACAGTACAAGAAGCTGACAGACACGTGGAGGGAGTGGGCGGATCCTCAGGCAGCATTTAAATTCCCACCAAAACCGGACACCCCGCTCACCTCTCCTTCCCATTCATTTTCCAGTCTCCCGGGCAGCAAACAGAGCCTCAGAGTGGATTTGGCGCCTCCTTCTCCTCCTCCCTCGGTCCTGGTGGTTGAAGCACCCGGCGGTAGCTTCTTCCTTCGCTGGGGGCGGTGCCTGGACACCGCGTCCCTCGCAGGGGGCGGCCTGACGTCCCGGGAGGCGCGGCGAAGAGCGGCCTCCGGTACTAGGCTGCGAGAGAGCGTAGCTTGAGCGCAGGGTCCCCGCGGCGCCCGACGGCCGCCCCGGTGCAGTGGACGCTGCCGTGTGGCTGCGCGGGACGGAGAGGCGAGGGGACCCGGGTGCAAGAGGGGCGCCCTGGGCGCAGCGAGCTCCTAGACGGCGGCGTCCCAGACCCGCGCGGGCGAAGGGGACCGGAGGTCGCTGCCCTCGCCGCCTTCTCGCCTAGGATTCTTGCTCATCCGAAGTCTGGCGGCCTCAGTTTCCCCGCGGCGGCCGAAGCGGGGCGGGAGACAGGCGGCGCCGTGACTTTGGGGGGGGGGCGGGGAGCCCTCGCCGCGCTCTCCACCTTCCGCTCGCTCCTCGGCACACGCGGGGGCCGCGGGCCTCCAGGGGGCATGTTCCAGGTGGGCAGGGCCAGCATCCCCAGACGCGCGCCCCGGAGCCTGGAAGACCTGGACTCGGTACAGCGCGTCCTGCTGCACAGGTCAGTGCGCGGCCGGGGACTCGGCTCTCCGGGGTTACGGCCGGGGCAGGGACAGCTAACTGTCCTTGCTGGGGGCTTGCTGGAAATGTCGGATTTGGGCTTCTCCTTAGTGCGGCGCTGTCTGCGGCAGGGGACCCTCCCCTTCCAGAATCGGGGGGACTGGCGATCCACCCGATCGCGCGGCTGAGACCAGCAGCCCGGTGCGGGTGGGGATGACCCAGCTGCTCCAAAGAGCATGACCTCATCTAGAGGGCAAAGAACAAGTGAGCGAGGCTGTCTTTTAAAGAACGCTAGACTTCTTCTGGGCTGGGATTTAGCTCAGTGGGTAGAGCGCTGCGCTGCAGTCTCTGAGGCCCCGAGTTCTAATTCCCAGCACCGCAAAAATGGGAGAAGGATCTGGCAATCCACTCCCTAAGGCAATCCCGAAGCACTCAGCCGTTGAAAACCCTATGAGGGTCGCTATGATACCGACTCGACGGCACCCAACAACAACAACAGACTTCCTCTATGGAAAAAGAGCTGAGAGTTTTGTTTGGACTTTGTGACTGGAATTAGAAGAAGCTTCTTTTTTAAAAAAAAAAAAAACTAATTACCCCCGTTTCTTTCCACACACTCGCGTGTGCGCGCGCAGCCACACACTGGCCACACAAAAGAAATTTAAGAGTTCCACTACAAAGGATGAGAAGCCCAACTTTCCATAGACTCTTAGTTTATTAATTAATGGCTGGTACCTTCGTCCAACCGTATCCTTTATGCAGAATAAACTAACAAATATTAAAAGCCATGGTAAAGGGGATAAGTTTATGGAAGAGAAATAAGAATCCACGTGAAGAACAAGTTCTCTTTCCATTTTAACAGCAAATGGATGAAATGGTAGGCACTTAATGCTGCTTTTAACTCTCAGAAGGCCTGGCCTTCATAAGAGAAGATATGGAAAGGAAAGAAAACGACTAGTTTAGAAGTGTGTCAGCAGTATTTCTTGAATACGTTTGTGGTGACAAAGAGTAAGTGTGCTTAGTAAATCTCCATCAGGAGGAGGTTTATGTGAGTTCTCTCATCTGTAAACGTTTCAAGTGACCCTTTTAAGTCTTTGCACAAAACCATATGAGCTGTAGAAATCATGTTTCATTGGAAGTGTGAGTAAAAAGATTTTACAAGGGAGAAACTGAGTTTCTTCTATTTAACAGCTGTCTTCTGAAGCTTGCAGTTTTCTACAATTGCCCCTCAAACACCTCAACCCTTAAGACAGCTGCTGCAGTATAAAATAAAATGTTATCAAAAAGCTAAATTCCCAAGGATAATTCTCCTTGCATTTGGTAAAACTACAATACAGGAATAACCCCCAAAAGCATTAACTAGAAACTCATTCACAGATGACTTTGGTAAAGCTGGGGGTGGGGGGGTGTTTTAAATGCTTAAGACTCTGCTGTAACAGAATTTCTTCATTTTTCACTTTTCAAATGTCAAGTGCCAAAAAATTCCAAACTAAATAACACTATAGGGGTTCAGATCCAAAGAACAAACCTGTCTGAATGAAGCAGGGCAAAAGATATGTTTAAACCATGGTCATCAAGACTGAGATGATTATTACGGAAGTAAATAGTGGTGTATTGCTGGAATAAACCTGCTCAGTATTAAAATGAAAAGCTACTTCAACTGAATTACAAGTAACTGCTCCCACATGCTATAGGAACCAGCGGAATCTGAAGCTATAAATGTGTTTGTCAGTGTCATGGCTAACAGTGATTTCTTTTTAACAATATATGAAAATCTTTTTGCTTTTGCAATGCATTATTTTATTAGTGACTCTTATAAACCCTGCTGGAGTTTAGCTCAGTTGGTAGAGTGCTGCTCCGCCCTCTCTTGTGACCCAAGTTCGATCCCCAGCACCTCAAAAAAGGGAGAAGGACATGGAAATCCACTCCTGAAGGAATCCCCAAAACAATCCACCACTGAAAACCCTACAAGGCTCCCTATGAGTTGACCCAACTCAATGGCACCTAACAACAGTTATTTACTATTCTCATACACTTGTTAAAAATTTGAGACACCTGTAGAAGCTTCTTTTTCATTTGATGAAGCTCTGTTTCCACATACATTCATATATAATCAAATATCTTTTGCCTGCATATATATATGTATATAAATATAAAACTTGTTTAGACATAATGTAATAGAAATTAGAGAAATCAGTCCTTAAATTATGCTCATCTATTTAGCACAATTCTCATAAACTAAACCAATGTATGACCTATTTGTTTAAGTTAGTTTTACAAAATTTTTATGTTTTCCTTTTGAAAAATCCCTTGTAAGTAATCCACAAAATTTTGGCAATTGCATTAAAGAGACCAATGGCCTTGGGCCATAAAAAATTCATAGACAAGAGGGAAAAAAAGACTATTCTATTTTGCTTTTACATTAAAGGGTAAGCCTTGTTGGTGTTTATTTCTTAATTACTTATGTATTTTTCCATTGCAAATATGGTTTTCAAATGTAAAGCACTAAACTGCTGTGCTTGTGATAAAGATACTTCAGCCAAACCAAATTTGATGCAAACTTTTCTCCACATGAGGTGTTAATTTCAAAATGTCAATGTCAAAATGACAATTGCTCAGAAAAAAAAAAATTACCCCTTCTGCTTTTTGGGAAAAAGTTCAGATTGGCTGAGTCAGGAAAAGGCTTCAGTATTGCATTTCTTAGTTACTTTTACTTAGGTAAGTTAACATTTTTATGTCATCCTGATTACAAGAAGTACTCAAATATTGTATTTTGTAAAGATTTAAAGAAAAATACTGAGGCACATATTGTCATTGTTGTTAGGTGCCGTCAAGTCGGTGTCTGACTCGTAGCTATCCTACATGCAACAGGCAAAACAGTATTGTTACTGCTTCTCTGCTATTTATAGAGTTTTCAGTGGCTGATTCTTTTTTGGGAGTGGGTTGCTGGGTCCTTCTCCCAAGCCTACAGCACCTGGTGTTCCCAGGCAGTGTTCTATCCAAGTACTAACCAGACCCAGCCCTGCTTAGCTTCTAAGATCTGACGAATTCAGATGCCACAGTACAGTGGTACAGCTGAAGGCAAGAGGCACATAGTAATCCCAGTTTACCCATTCCCTTGAAGACCTACTTCTGTTGTGGAATTTGCAAGCCTTTCGACGTCTATATTTTCTGTTCTTTCTGTAATATAGTAAGACCACCCCATATGTAGGGCCCTGCCTAGAGAGGCAGTTCACCCCAGGGCCTATCTAGGCTCCCTTGGAGGACTAAGGCTTGTTCCCCAGGCAGTCACCTTTGCCCTGCATCCTGGAACTCAGGGTCGTGGAGCTCCCCAAAATGGCTCTGGCATCTATTCCCTTGCCTCCCGCCCCTTGACACTGATTGGCTGTTTCCAAACCCCAGAATGGCTCCTGATTGGACCGTTCTGGAACCACCCCTGATTGGCTACTTCTGCAAAACCAAATTTGAATATCCCCTCTGATTGGCTGAAACCTGTATGGGGTAACTGCCTCTGATTGGTCCCCCGGCAAGCCCCAGAAGACTATATAAGGGTGATACACGGAGCAGTCTGTGTCCATTCCATCAACCTGGACAGACAAGGAAACAATAAAGAGCTGTTGGAGCAGAGCACTTGGAGTCGGCCTCTTCATTGGGAAGAAAAGAAGCAAGGAACCGCCCTGGGCAGAAGCCTCTGAGCCTGCCCTTTTCAAGGCTTCTCAGAGCAGCCGTGGGCATAAGCCTCCTTTCCAGGCAGCGCGGCTCCTGGGTGCCCAGCTACCCCTTGCCAGAAGACGGGTCTTTGACTGCTGGTCCTTGCTCACGGCTGGAGCCAGTCCAGCGGCAGGGCGATGCCCCACACTCATAGGGTGGTAATATGAATTTCTGATGATATGGAAGTGTTCTATAAAACTAAAGTTCTATCAAATGTACGGGATTATGTTAACAACTATATAAGAACCCCACCCGTCTATAAAAAAAAAAACTAAATCAAACCACAAGTGCATAGCTATTCTTAGAGGCTCTGAAAAGGCTCACCAAAGTGACTTTGCTGGAGGCTTAATAACTAATGAATAGTGCAGGACCAGGCTAGAGTGCTTTTTTTTTTTTTTTTTTTGACACTAAACCAGCAGAGAGAGTGAATTAAAGTGAGTCCTTGAAATGTCTGAAGATCCGAATTTCATACTCTGGCCAACAACAAAAATATGTGTACTCAAGACACCTCTAGTACCTAGAACTTCCAAGGGTAAAAGGGGGACAACCCCATTAAGTAACATTCTTGTTATTAAACAGTATAAAATATCTTTTTAAACTCTAAAAGTAAAAAGTAAGATAAATAAGATAAAAAACTTGAAAATATGGCATAAAATATACTCTGTTCTATTTTTTAAGGTGAAAGGCATTAGATTTAAGGGTTATTGCATTTAGATATTTTTCCAGTACTGAGGGTTGAACCCAGGGTCTCGTGCATGATAGGCAAGTGTTCTATGACTGAGCTGCATCCTAAACACCCTCTTTTAAAAAAATAATTTATTTTGAGACAGGGTCTGGCTAAGTCGTGCAGGCAGCCTGTGACTTCATTGTCCTCCTGCCTCAAGCTCCTAAATTGCTGGGATTATAGGAGTGTGCCATGGTGCTGAGCCTGAATTTTTTTTTCAGTTCAAGACAGTGTTGCCCCGTAGCCCATGCTGACCTGGAACTCATAATACTCCTGCCTCAGTCTCTCGAATGCCAGGATTACAGGTATGTGCCACCACAGTTGGCCTGGCCTTTCAATTTCATCAACACAGTACAGTAAGCAAACATTATTATTGCTCTCATCAGATGAGGAAACTGACTTTGTCCATGTTCGGCTGGTCATTAGTGTCAGAATCAGAGAACTTCAATCTTCTGACTAGGGTATGCATTGGATTTATGGATTATGAAGCATATTGACAGTCATTGTCAAATATAGGGTTCAACAATATGATGATTTTTAAAAGATGTTAATAAGGCTTTTGGCACACATTTATAAGCTATGCTTTTTAAATAATTCTTGTATCTGCTTTTTTATTTCCTACTTTCCTCTTCATCAGCCATTGGCAGTTTCTAGGGCTGTTGTATTCCTGCTTTTAAGGAGGCCTCTTTTCCTTCTGGTTGACAACTACTGGTCTATGACAGTAGAACAGCTCACCAAATTTGTTACAATTTGTAAATAAAGATAAGTAGGATGAAATGAATTGAGTTTTAGGCATGAACTTTTTTCATACCTACTTCTGGATCCTTGTCTGTATTTCATTATTATTCCCATGTAGAATACATGATCTTAGAACAATTAAGTTCCATACATTTTAAAAAGTGATTCAGTTTTCCTACATGAAAATTAGAATTTTAGATCAAAAGTTAATTCTATAATTTAGCACTGCTGAAATGATATTTTTATAGTATTATGAATCTATCTCAAATTTGAAAAATCCTACATGATAATCACAGTTTTTAGAATGATATTTTAGTGGTTTACCAACTTTATTTATGATGTTAAACAATTGTTATTATCAGTATTACACATATTTCATAAGGTAGCATTTCTGTGTTCATACTTAGGGCAGTATTAATTAGTTCTTAACAAAATTCTGTTACGTGAATCTTTACCTTGTGGTTTAAAGTTTTTAATGAGTATGACTTCCTGTGGCCTTGTTTTCATTTGCTGTTCATTGCTAGCTTCTGTTGCTACTAGGGAAACAGCTCTTGAACCTGTTAGACAGTAAATATTTAATTATGTTCTTATCTGTCGTATTTTATGTCAGAATTGTATTGTTTGTCTGATTGAGATGGTAATCTATGGAAATAAGGACCTCATGTCTCATATGTATTAAACTAAACATACTTACTTGGGCTTCAGTAGGTGGTTGGCCATTTGTGTGGTCAAAAGTAGAAAATGAGACTGTACTATACTCTAAATCTTTTTGGTCTCCTTGCAATTGCTAATTATGAAACACATAGTCAAAGAGATATTTTACAAAGGTCCTGAAAATGGTATCTTAATTATTTTTCTTCTTCCTCTACATTACATCTAAGCATGTTAAATATTATAAGGTTGGTATAAGTACAATATACAAATTTAGAAATATGATTAACTAATACCACATCCTGAAAACTAAGTTAAGAATAAAAAATGATTGCTGCTATTTTTTTGTGTGTAAAAGATTCAAGCAAGGTGGTAACTTTTGTTCTTGTCTTTTGTCCATTAAACTAACACACAGAAGTGAGTTAGCCAAAGTTGGTCTCACCAAGGGATATGTCTAGAGGAAGGAACATTTCTTAGAAGACATACTTTTATAGTCCATAACATATGAGCCCATCATATCTCAGAAGCTAAGCAGAGTCAGGCCTGGTTAGTACTTGGATGGGTGAATGCCTGGGAACACCAGGGGCTGTAGGCTTGGGAGAAGAACCTGGCAGCCCACTCCCAAAAATCAATCAGCCATTAAAAACCCTGTGGATAGCAGAGAAGCACAAACAATAGTGCCAGGCATGGCATAGTATCAGGTAGTGTTTTGTCTGTTGTGCATACGGTTGCTAGGAATGGGACCCAACTTGATGGCACCTAACAACAAACCTTGCTCCAGTTCAACCTTGTGAAAGGTGAAAGATTATTAAAAAAAAAAAAAAAAAAAAAAAAAAAAAAAAAAAAAAAAAAAAAAAAAAAAAAAAAAAAAAAAAAAAAAAAAAAAAAAAAAAAAAAAAAAAAAAAAAAAAAAAAAAAAAAAGAAACACCTAGTCACCCAGTTATGTCCTCCAGGAGATTGTCATTTGGTGGCAAAGGTAGATATTCCTAAATAATTTAGGTAAAAGATGGACTGATTCATTATAACAAAACTTTCTGGGATGTACATGAGGGAAAAGAGGAAAAAAGGATTCTTACAGAGGTAGGAGAGGTGTGTGGGAAGGCTTTTTGAAAGGGGTCTATTTGGTCTTGAAGGAAAACATAGTGCTGTATTTCAGTGAACGAATTTAGGATAGCATCATTCCACAGTGTGAGTACATGATGTAACACAGCTCAGTTTTATTGACATTGTAAGTACCAGGTATTTTACATACATAGCTCATTGGATTCCAAGTAGTCCTGTAGTAGTCCGGAGAGCAGGTTCTTTTCCTGTGAATATGTGAATTTGCAAATAAGGAAACTGAAACATGAAGAGGTTGATTTGCTGGAGGTTACATAGATGGTAGATTCTGGAGCGCAGAGAGGTCTACTGGCCAGGCTTGGATTCAGGAGGTCGGAGTGGTTCCAGACTATTCAGGAAGTGGCCAGCCGGCCTATACTTATGAGGTGCAGAACTGAGGGAAAGCTTAGGCCAGTGTTGCCCAAGTTTGCAGAATCACTGTAGGCACATGTTCAAAACAGATTTTTAGGCTCTTCTTCTGGAGAGTCTGATCCTGTTGATGTGGGACAAGGCCTCAAAATCTATACATTTAGCAAGCCCTAGGTAATTCTTTTGATCAGAGAAGTTGGGCATACTTGATTAACTCGACTAAGACCCAATAAAAAATAAAGCACCCAGTTGGTGCTCAATTATTTGTGGAACTGGAAAGAATAATTTTAAAGAATATATAAAGTTTGTACTTCATTCTCTAATAAAGTCCCATTGGAGGTTTATGAGCACAGTGTAAAATTATTAGAGGCTTATAGAAAAAAATAGACTTATTTGTGGAAAGAAAATAGGATATTTTGCTAAAACTTAAAGTGTATTTTTTTTACTTCTAATAAGTTGCTTTAAAAATGAAAAATGCCTAATTTAGTAAAGAGGTACCTAAGCACTTTTTATTTTGAAACGGAATCTTAATTTTTAATGTTTGTGATTGTGATGAGAAAAAGTATATCTATTCTACCAGAAACAGAAAGGAACTATTATAGTGACTCCACTGTTTTTCCATAATGTTGTATCTCTGATTTTAAAAGTAATACATTTTTAGCTGGGAGTGCACATCCATAGTTCCAGCTACTTGGGAGGCTGAGGCAGGAGAACTGCTGGAGCCTGGGTAACACAGTAAGACCCCCATGTCAGAAAACAAAACAAAAAATACTTTTATATTGGATCACAGTGGTGATGGAAATGTGTGTTCCCTTCCTCCCTGGCTCTACTCTCTTCAAACTTCTGGCCCACTCCTTCTTCTTTCACTTTCAGCTGATAAGGCTGGTGTCTACTTTCCAGAGAAAATAAACAACAGCATCACGTGGAGAAAGCCTTGTCTTCCTGCCTGAAACTGGCAAGTCTGCATCCCTACCCGTACCGCCCTTGGTCCCTCCTTCCAGTTTTAGGGAAGAGGTGTTGAGGGAGGTCATATCCCTCCATCTGAGCCTTGGGTGCCATCCCCACCTGCCCCACCTGCCCCCTCAATGATCTCCCTTTGCCCAGTATCCCTTTACAAATTAGTCTGCTCTCCAACTTGACTAATATATTTGTTGTTGTTGTTAGGTGCCATTGAGTCGGTATCCAACTCATAGTGACCCTCTGTACAACAGGGGAAACACTATTGTCAGTGCTTCTCTGCTGTTCATAGGGTTTTCAATGGCAGATTGATTTTTGGGAGGGGGTTGCCAGGTCCTTCTCCCAAACCTGTAGCACCTGGTGTTCCCAAGCGGTCTCCCATCCAGGTACTAACCAGGCCCGACCCTGCTTAGCTTCCTAGATCTGACGGGATCGGATTCCACAGGGCTACGGCTGCAGGCTGACTTATATGGACCTCTTTTAAGGGTAAACTCTTGTGAGTTTCTAGGGATGACTTAAACTTTTTTTATTATTTTAAATAAATGTTGTATAAGGGTTGGGGATTCAGCTCAGTGATAGAGCACTTGGCTCACAAGTGCAAGGCCCTGGGTTCAGTCCTCAGCACCAAAAAAAAAGGAAATAAGGAAGAAAAAAACATGACGTATAAATTATGCTTTATAGCTCTGTTGTTGTTAGGTGCCGTGGAGTCAGTATCCGACTCATAGCAACCCTCATAGGGTTTTCAATGGCTGAGTGCTTTGGGATTGCCTTGGGAGTGGATTGCCAGGCCCTTCTCCCTTTATAGCTCTAGTATAACATAAAAACAAACTTATAAATCAGTAAAAATAAACTATAAAATGAAATTCAATCATTGTATACAACTATAAAAATATATTTAGAAATCAATATGAATAAAGCCATGTTGTTGTTGTTGTTAAATGCCATCAATTCAGGTCCAACTCATAAGTGACCCTGTGTACAACAGAAGGGAAAACTCCGGACATTGTGCCATGCCAGGCACTGGGTCAGTGCTTCTCTGCTATTGTTTTTTCAGTGGCTCATTGTTTTGAGGTTGTTTTGAGTGTGTACAGTCATGTCCTTCTCCCATTTTTGCAGTGCTGGCAAATCAAACCTAGGATTTCAGAGCTAAACCCCAGCCCTGAATAAAACCATAACACCTAGGAAATTCAAATGTACATAATTTAATATACAAATTGTGGCTTGAAAGTGTAAGTAATTGTTTGACTGCTGTGTAGATTCTTTTGAGTTCTCCTTGCATATAACCACTATGGGGCACGTGAAGACTAATCTCCCACTACTCTTCTCTGTTGGAAACATCCCATAATAACAAGGTAAACTCAGACTTCATCTAAGAAATTTGCTATGGCCCCACATGTACTAGCTTGGTTTTCTCTGGGTATTCAACTAGAAACTTGTGTGTATTATAATACTTATCACTATATGTTATCCTTGCCCATTCACCTTTCAGTTTCTACCTGCCCGTCTAATTTATATTGAATTACCAGCACCCTTCACACTCATATGATAGCATTGCATATTTTACTTGCTATAACACAAACATTTCTCCGAGTTACCCTTTGAAAACATTTCTACCTAAAATCATAATATTAATCATTTTATAAGTGTATAAATAAAAGTTTTCCCTGTTAATTCAGATTGCTTTCAGCTTTTCACTCCTACAGACTTTATCACTTTTATTTACATCCCTTATTTTCTTAGAATAGATTTCTAATAGTTGAAATACACCAGTCTCCCCTCTTTGTCCTCAGGGGATGTACCCCAAGACCTCTAGTAGATGCCTGGAATCTTGAATAGTACTGAACATCAGCAGTCCCCAATCTATTGGCACCAGGGACTGGTTTTGGAATGATTCAAGCAATGGGGTGCTGCAGACCAGCTGCAGCCTAGATAGAATCCAGGGTCTCCCGAAGGCAGATGAGGAGTTGTCGATGGGTAACAAACACAGCAGCTCAGAGGCAGTGTGATCTTGTTCCGTTTATTTCCAGATTATCTAGCCTTTTTATACAGAATTACAATTCATTAAATCTTATGAAAGGCCAGAGAAAGACAAGGAAGTTGGTTGCATTGATGGAATCACCTGATCAATTGTCACATGAGTGTCAGGTGGTAATCAATCAGAGTGGAAGAGGAACTCAGAGACAAAGTGTGATTATTTTAAAGAAATAAACCAAGAGGATCTGAGCATCTGCATTTCCTGTAACAATTGACTATTCTTAACTTTATGCAGGAATTTAGGGTGGTTAATTGCCACCTGTGTGTCACTCCATTGAGTCTGTTGTTATGAAGAATGGGTGCTTTCCCTTACTGTAGAGCTGTCAGTACAAAGGCTTTTGTTTAAGGAGTTTATGCTGTTGGAAGTCATTCAGGGATTTCCATTCAAGACAGCCTGAGGCTTGTCAACTCCCAATCAGAATTAGCATAGCCCACAGAGCCAGAAGATTATTTTTCATTAATATTTCTAGAAATCTATAATAGTGACCAATTAAAATTTAAGAAAAGATGGGGTTTCAAGTCCTTTTCCATGAAGAGACCTTTTTGGAGGTACTATTCCCCTCTCGGCAGACTTTCCCTCTGAGGCTAGGAGTACTCCTCCCTTTCAGTGGATTTTCCTTCCAATGCCTTTATTAAAGGTACTCTTCCTCATGAGGGGACTCTGTCTACCCATCATGAGTGGATCTGGACCCAGCAATGGGGAATGGCCATAAATATAAGATGAAGCTTTACATGCCTACCTGCTGCTCACCTCCTATTGTGTGGCCTGTTTCCTAACCATGGTCCATGGTGGTTGGGGATCCCAGCTATACTGGTTGTATATCCCAGCTATGCTGGTTGTATATCCCTTATCCAAAATGCCTAGAGCCAGAAGTATTTTGAGTTTTGGGTCTTTTTGAACTTTGGAATATCTGCACATACATAATGAGGTTTTGGGGGGATTAAACTCAAGTCTAAACATAAAATTCATTTATTTTTCCTGTACATCTCATACACATAGTGTAAACCTAATTTTGTACAATACTTTTAGTACATTTTAGCTATCACCAGTTAATGAGGTCAAGTGTGGGATTTTCCCCTTGTGGTGCCTGTCAGTGCTCAGAAAGTTATGGATTTTGGAGCACTTTGGATTTTGTATTGTCATATTTCAGATGCTCGATATCTCTCTCTCTCTCTCTCTCTCTCTCTCTCTCTCTATATATATATATATATATATATATATATATATATAATGTTTTTTCTTATTCTTACATACCAATGATAAAATTTAATTCATAAATTAGACACAAGAGATGAACAATAATAAAATAGAACAAACATTGTTTTAAACATGTGAATGTGGTCTCTCTCAAAATATCTTACTGTACTATATTTACCCTTCTTGTGAAGATGTTGGATGACACAATACCTGTGTAATGATGATATGGTGAAATATATATTTGGTGTTTTTCCATTGTTCCTGGTTGATAACCCCCTTCCCGAGGCAAGTCTTAGAAACTCTAATCTTCCCCAAGCCTTTCTCTCTTGGAGCTGGCTTTAAAGAAATTCTCTGATTTACCCTTGTCTGATGGTATGTCATAGGATACTTCTCATTCCAGAGGGGTCCTGCCCTATCCCCAGAATGAACAAATGCTAAAAAGTCTACAAAGACAGGGCATTGCTGGGTTTCTTCCTCAAGTCTATTAGCAATCATACCTATGCAATTACATTTCCATACAAACCCAAGAGGACAAGGTTGAGAGAGTTTCCACATAGCTGAACATTCATGTGGAGTTTCCTGCAGGGTAGCATGCCCAAAAAGAACATGGAAGCTTTCCACTCCTTCTCCCATATCTCAGTAAGCATCTCTTCATTTATATCCTTTGTAATATAATTTAAAATAAACTGGTAAACCTATTTCCCTGCATCCTATGAACCCTCAAGCAAATTATCAAACTCAAGAAGGGGATCATGGGAACCCCAATTCAGTGGTGATCGGTTAGAAGCACAGGTGAAAACCACCTGTGGTTTGCAACTGCCATCTAAAGTGGGAGTGGGGACATCTTGGGGACTGAGCCCTCAAGCTGTGGGTTGTGACACTATCCTCAGATAGTGCCAGAATTTAATTTGATTAGAGGATACCCAGCCAATATCCACTGCTGCAGAACTGATTGCTTGCTTGAAATGTAAATGTGTAATAGAAATCTCCACACAGAAATCTTCTGTGTTGATTGTGGTGTGAAAGTGAAGGGAAAAAAATACGGTTTGATTTTTTTCTAGACACAGAGTGATGAAGTGAGGTGAATGACATAGGCATTATGATCTAGCATTAGCCTACAGTTGAACTTATTTGAAAACAAGCCCAGTGGTACTGATACTGTCATGGTCTATCTCATAACTTAGCTACTAAGTGACTAAGGGCAAGTAGCATATACAGTGTGCCTATGCTGGACAGGGGGATGGGATTTAGTTCAGTTGGTAGAGCTCTGCTCTGCAGTCTCTGAGGTTCTGGGTTTGATTCCCAGCACCACAAAAATGAGAGTAGGACATGGCAATCTACTCCTGACACAATCTGGAAACAATCAGCCATTGAAACCCCTATGAGAGTCGCTGTGATTCTGATAGGACTCCATGGTGCCTAACAACAGCAACAACATGCTGGACAGAGAGAAGATTCATAACCCAGGTGGGATGATTGGGATGGTGAAAGATACACAATTTAAAACTCGTATATTGTTCACTTCTAGAACTTTTCATTTGGAATTATTTCTCCTTGGCTAACCTCTGGTGACTGAAACTGTGGAAAACGAAAGCATAGATGTGGGGTGGAGAGTGGCCTACCAAACAGGAAGGACCCTGGGGAGAAATTCTAACGTAGTATAACTTAAGTTCATTTGTTGGTTTGCTTTGTTGCTTGTTAGCCATGTAATCATTAACAAGATGCATTGCCTCTTTAAGCCTCAATTTCTTTGTTTTAATGTAGAGAAAGTATTTACTTCATTGTATGTATGTGAGTACTTAGCATGATATTTGAATATTGCAAGTACATAATTTGAGCAATGGCTATTTTTTTGTACTTCCAAAAATACTTGAAGTCGTTGTTGTTGTTAGGTGCCATCGAGTCCTGTGTGACTTATAGCCACCCTTATAGGGTTTTCAATGGCTGATTGTTTTGGGATTGCCATGCCCTGCTCCCATTTTTTCAGTGCTGGGAATCGAACCAGGGACCTCAGAGACTGCGGAGCGGTGCTCTACCAACTGAGCTTTTTTTTTTTTTTTTTTGGTACTTCCAAAGATACTTGATGTAGGCATTCTCAAACGAAAGGTAAAAATTAGCTGTATAAATTTCCGACTTCAATGATGAGAACACATCAGCGAATTATAGAAGTTCTTGTTAGAAAATAAACAGGAAGTTGATCTCAATATCACAACTCATTTGAAGCAGTAGGCCATAATTGCTTGGGAGAACTGTAAAAAATGTTCGCAAATGTTGTACATATTCATGTAAAGAAACAATTGATCATATTTACATTAACATCTAAAGATGCTTAAAAGTGCCCATTCCCTGGATGGATGCAGAAGCCATAAGGATATGTAGAGGGCTCTTTCCTTTACCTTTAAGGGAAACCCAAACTGAGCGCCTCTAAGGTTCTTTTTGGCGTAGAAAAACAGGACAAAGTACAAACTGGAAGATATCCAGCACTGGAAGAAAAAATTAAGAGAGAGAAGCAGTAGCTTTCGCCCTGGTGTACCAAGTTATGCTTCTCAAAGGGACAGTGTTCAGGGGAGAAGAAGCAGCGAACGTTTAGCTGTCTCCGCTGCACCCACCCAGACGCACTCCTCGAAATTTTAGCCCATTGGCTACTTTTCGGCCTCCACGTTGTCTCTGGGACGCTTCTCCGTCTCCCGGGCAACCCGAGCTGCGGCCAATGACAGCTGAGGATAGAGCGTCACGTGACCTCTGCTCCTTCCCAGGCTGAGGCAAGATGGCGGCGCCGGCAGGCAGGAGCTGCGAGATTTGAATTACTCTGCTTTTAGCTTCTGCATCCCTGGCGATGGCGTCTCCGGCTTTGTGCGACCCCTCTCGGAGCCCAGAGGAGCTCCCTGGCGACCCCTCTTCACAAGAAGATGAGAATTGTGATTCTGAAGACCGGGGCAGCGATTCGGGTTCATACACCTCAGCGAGTAGCGATTATGAGTAAGGTTCTCCCAGAGGGGCAGTTAGTCCGTATCTACCATCCAGAGAGTGCGTGCGTGGGCATGGGGACCGCGCGGGAGTTGGTAGGGTTGGAATTGAGTAGTCGAGGTTCTGTAATAATTGGGGGTTATTTATCCCGAGGAACAGTTGTGTGGTGGTGTGAGCCGAAATCATGATGCTATTCTTTCACTGCTGTAGAGTTTTTTGTTTGTTTGTTATTGCTTTGTTTTGTTTTTAAGTTGATTCTCAGATGAGGATATCCTCTTCTGGGCTATGGATTCCATGCTACATGAGGGTATATATGTTAGAGTGTCCATAAAACTCTTTGTTCTTGTCTTCTAGCGTCTCTGGTGCCCTGACCTTTGCCAGTTAACATCATAAGTATTTAGAGTGGAGAGACACCCTACACATTTTATAAGGCAACTATTTAAATTATGGGGATTTTTATTCCCGATAAGGAAATAGATATGTTTAACAGGAAGAATGTCCACTCATAGCTTCACCATCAAGGACAACCTCTCTACATTTTTGGGTATTTTATCATCAAGGACAACCTGTCTACATTTTAGGATATTTCTGGTTTTCTTTTATATTTTATGCCATATATTTTTATGCCATTATATGCCATATATGCCATTATATGCCATATATTTTATGCCATATATTTTATGCTAGTAATGCCATGAGTAAGTTGTTTTGATTCACAGTCCCTAATGCTACTTCATTTTTAAATAAGGAATAGGTTACTCTTCCTTACTACTATGAAGAAGAGCTTTTTGGAAAAGTTAGTGATTATTCTAATTGTTGTTGTTAGGTGCCGTCGAGTCGGTATCCGACTCATAGCGACCCTCATAGGGTTTTCAATGGCTGAGTGCTTCGGGATTGCCTTGGGAGTGGATTGCCAGGTCCTTCTTCCATTTTTGAGGTGCTGGGAATTGAACTCGGGACCTCAGAGACTGCAGCGAAGCGCTGTACCCACTGAGCTAAATCCCAGCCCCCGATTATTCTAAATGAATGACTTAACAGTGAAAAGATTTAGATATCGGAACATCAATTAGGGACTGCCATACATAGTTTTAGGATGACATTTTATGTGTAGTTAGGAGTAACAGTTACAAATAATATGTATTTAAGAGTAAGTTATTTCTAAATTATTTTGTCCCATCAATATGTAAAACATTTTTGTCATTGATTTTGAAAGTGTGAGGGGAAATCCTGCTTAATTTGTTCTTCAAGCTTAGTATAGACTTTTTTTAAAGATTTGAACAAATTTAATCTTTAATCAGTATGGTGGGAGGTCAAAGTAGACACTAGAGTTTAAATTTTGCTATTAAAAAAACAATTCCTAATGAGTCCATGAATGTGTTCTTTGTAATCTCATTATGTCATGAGGAGGTGTGGCACTGTAGCACTTAGGTGAGATCTGGCAAGGGCCTCGTGGCGTCGCATATGACCCCAGGATACCAATTACTTAGGTTATTTTTTATTAGCATTACTATGTGCCGATGTCATTTATGTGACTGAAAAAAGCAAAAAGACAAGAGATATAGTCAAATATGTAGCCTCTCCTCAAAACTGATTTCTAAGGTGCATTCCAGTACAAATCTTATATGTAATAACTGTACAGACTAAGTACTTACCCAAAGATGAAAATATTGTTCCTATTTTCTAAAAGTAGTTGATTTTACATATCATTTCTCATATTTTATGATTGATCTCATACAGATTGTTGGTTTTATAATTTTTAGGATCTCTACATTATAAGTCAGGGAATTTTTTGGTATGTTAATTTTAGTTGGATCTTATTGTAGTTTTAAAAAAGAGATTCAAATTTTCTAAGTGGCTTTAAAATTTCCTTAATTTTTGATAATTATTGTTATATGAATATTATTAGTAACCTAAAAGGTCTCTTAGTTCATATAACAATATGTTGTTGTTGTTGTTAGGTGCTGTCGAGTTGGTATCCGACTCATAGCGACCCTGTGTACAACAGGTAAAACACTGTTGTCAGTGCTTCTCTGCTGTTCATAGGGTTTTCAATGGCAGATTGATTTTTGGGAGGGGATTGCCAGGTCCTTCTCCCAAGCCTACAGTATCTGGTGTTCCCTGGCGGTCTCCCATCCAAATACTAACCTGGCCCAATCCTGCTTAGCTTCCAAGATCTGACGGGATCGGACGCCACAGGGCTATGGCTGCAGGCATATAACAATATAACAATATAATTAAACCTTAAAAATCTTAAATAATAGAAAGGTTTTTTGTTTGGGGGTATTGAATGACTCCATGATGGTCTTAATGTCATTTTTTTTTATGCTACGGGTTAAAGGTTAAGAATACCAATCTTTTTTATAGTCTTCTGTAGTCACTTTTAAAATAATTTAAAAACTTGATGTTGGGAGGCATGCAGATTACATGGGACTTTATTTGGTCCTTGTTTAAGAAGTCATAGTTTGACTTTCAGACTTTTGGTTTCTCCACATCTTAGAGTCACACACTTTTATCCTAGAGCTGATCTATAATTTGCCATGGTCACATAGCTGAGTGTTGTCAGTGTATATATTCAAGACACCTGATTTCTAATGGGGCACCCTGCATTTGTGGGCTGAATATAAACTAACTCCACTTCCTAGAAATGAACAATCTGAAGCCCTTGTGATAGGAAAACTTGTTGCTTCTAAGTATTTCACAATCCAGAATACATATATCTGTGTATTGCATTTTAGGTTTTAAAAAATAACCAATAAGCTATCTGCATCAGTCATTCACTAATCACTACAAATGATCTAGTGTCTGTCCTAATAGTAAGTATAGTAAATCTTTATTGTAAAATATTTTGCTGGTCTGTTTTGAATCCTATCAAGATTCAGATTTTATGTCTAACCCTTTTTGGTGTGTATGAAATGAGATTTGTTGGCATGCCCAGGAAGAGTTTTGTTCAGTTCCTCCCTTATGGTACTAGATGTTTCTCCCTAAGTTGCAGTCAGCAGTGTAAGCAGTGGCCTCCCTACCTTGGACAGAACCACTCTTTGATCAAGAACAGAGGAATGTGGACCTTAATCTTTTCTTATCAAAGCAAGGCATATGCATTGCCTATCATTTTTTATGGTCTACATGAAGCTTACTGAGGAAGTTATACTATATATATACACACACACACACACACACACACACACACACACACACACACACATATACTCACTCACATAAAGGATCCTGAATTTTCAAGGTTCTAGTTAATTATCTGCATGTTCTTTTTGGAACTTACTGGTGTTCATGCCTGTATTATAACACAAAACCAGTTTGAGCTGCATATGATTATCATATAATAAGTTTATTATTTTTAAGATAAAATCATTTTAGGGCTACATTCTGGTAGTTCTTATATGGGTTGGTTTTAGGTTTGTTATAGGAGAAGGAGGGTTTTAGATTGGTGCAGTATGTCTGGCATGTGGCCATGTCCCTAGGGAGGCTTCTGAGATAATACTGATGGGTGGGTTGGGATGAGGAAACCATTGGATAGTTTTAGTATTGAAGTAATGGAAACCGTGCATTTACTTTGCAATAATGCCAAATTTCTTTGCTTCAATCTACAGTTATCCAGTTCATTGAAACAACATTAGTTCGTGTTGACCCAAAATTGTCAGTTCTATGACTTAGATTTTTAATTTTTCAAAGTCAATTTTTTGTTTTCGTTTTGTTAGTTTTAAAACTTTGGCTGATGTAGAGAAAGGAATAATTGTAAGAGAGATTTTAGCTGAAAAAAGCTGAGGAACTTCTATCCAAAACAAGATTGATTGACTAGAAAATAATGAAAATGTCACCTTTAAATTTTTCTGGGATTTTTAACAGCTCTATTGAAGTATAATTGATATAGAAAACTGTGCATATTTAAAGTACATTTTGCTGTTTTAACACATACACATCTGTCAAGATAATGACCATGTGCTTTCATACCTGTACTTGTGTGTACTTTGTTCTGAGTCCTCCTTTCTTCCTATCATTCAAGGTACTATTTAAGTGCCACCTTCTAGAACCTTGTCTGATTCCTCTTAGACTTAATTTCTCCATCCTCTGCCCTCTTACAGCAGTTCTAATTCCAGTTTTAGCACTTGTGTTTCAGCTATTTGATTAGCTCTCTGGGTCATCTCTCATCTTTAAAAGTACAATAAAACCCTATCAAAAAATGTTTTGCTGTTCTCATTTTTCTCCCACATGTCTTGTCAGTTTGCCTTACTGTGGGGGCTTATGTGTTGCTGTAATGCTGAAAGCTATGCTACTGGTATTACAGATACCAGTAGGGTAATCCATGGTGGACAGGTTTCAGTTTGAGCTTCCAGACTAAGACAGACTAGGGAGAAGGACATGATAAAACCACTCCTGAAATAATTAGCCATTGAAAACCCTATGAATAGCAGAGAAACACTGTTAGATATAGTGCCGGAAAATGAGCCCCCCCCAGATTGGAAGGTACTCTGGAAGACTCACTAATAACCTGTGTTATGCAGATAACACAGCTCTGCTTGCTGAAAGTGAAGAGAATTTGAAACATTTACTGATGAAGATCAAAGAACACAGCCTTCAGTATAGATTGTGCCTCACCATCAACAAAACAAAAATCCTTACAACTGGGTCAGTATACAACTTCATGATAAGTGGAGCTAAGATTGAGGTTGTCCAAGAGTTTGCTTTACTTGATTCTACAATCAACACCCACAGAAGCAGCAGTCAAGAAATCAAAAGACATTGCAACTGGGAAAAGACCTCTTTAAAGTGGTGAAAAGTAAAGATGTCATATTGAAGACGAAGGTGCACCTAACTCATGCCAGGGTATTTTCAGTCACATCATGTGTTTGTGAAAGGTGGGCATTGAATAAGGGAGACGAGAAGAATTGCTGCTTTTGAATTATGGTGCTGGAGACAAATATTGAATATACCATGGACTGCCAAAAGAACCAACAGATCTGTCCTAGAAGAAGTGCAACCAGAGTGCTCCTTGGAAGCAAGGATGGCTAGACTACATCTTACATATTTTGGACATGTAGTCAGGAGGGACCACTCCCTGGAGAAGGTTATCATGTTTGGGAGAATGGCAAGTCAGTGAAAAAAAAGAAGACCCTCAACTAGGTGGATTGATACAGTGACTGCAACAATGTGATTAAACATAAGATTGTGTGCCTGGCACAGAATTGGGGAGTGTTTTGTTCTGTTGTACATATGGTCACTATGAGTTAGACTCAACAACATCTAACAACAACAATGATTTTTATTCTGTCAAGGTTAGATCATATCTCTACTTAGTGATATACGGGTATGCACCATTTAGCTGAGGGGTTTGGAGGTGGGGAATGTGGTGCAGAGAATGAGATCATTATCAGCACAGTTCCAATGGAGATGTGTTCCTGATGAAGAAATTTATTACACGTAGTGGATAGTAATGAATTCAACTGATCCTTTTGTCTTTTCTGACATGCTTTGCAGTTGTTCCCATGGTGACTGTGACTGGAAGAGCATCACCCTATCAGAGGTTGCACACAAGAAGAGAGTTATAAAATAGCCCTACTGATACATTTCCTCAAGCTATGATAGCAGGAAACCGCGAGAGCATCCAGCATAGATTTCCTTTAGAAAACAATCAGAAGACCGTTGGAGTTGAAAATTAGGTATTACTAGTCGACAAGAGTACAGAAAGCACAGGAAAACATAGACAGACTGGTGCTCACTGATCATGTGCCAGAAAGAATCTATATTAATTTGTCATGGTGTTTTAATTACATTTTTAGTTTTATTGTGTGCAGTTGTTCTCTGTCCCTGGAATGGGCCTGCTGTACATTTCAGCATCACATAACTACATGTGTTGGCTACTTTGGTAAAGTGTATTGTACTTTACTTGGCTAGAAAAAAAGACAAAGAAGAAAAAAGGTACAAAAGGTAATGGGTTTGGAATAGTGCAAATGTCTGTTTTCCATAAATAAGGAAATGTGTCTGTAGGGCTGGCTGTTTTATAGCTCTTCTTGTGGCAGTTAAGGAAATTGCCATACTATTTTCAAATGATGAAAAATACTAGTGTTGGCTGGGCGCAGTCGTGCACACCTGTCATCCCAGTGACTCGGGAGGCAGAGGCAGGAGGATTGCAAATTTGAGACCAGAGGCAGTCTTGTGTAATTTAGCAAGACCCTGTTTCAAAAACTAAAAAAGATAGGCTGAGGGTGCAGCTCAGTGGCACAGCGCTTGCAAAGCATGCAACCACGCAAAGCCCCAGGCTCAAACCCCAGTACCACAAAAAAAGAGAGAGAGGGAGAATATATACTAGTGTTAATGCAGATTAGGACCTAAGAGAATCAGACAACTTTTAGAGGGGAAAAAATTTTAGTGACTACCTGCAATTCTTGGTACATTTGGAATTGAGGATTTATTAGGATTTTCTCCCCCCCCCCCGTCTCTCTCTCACTTCCTTTCTCTCGTTCCTTTCTT